>JAOVYW010004754.1:0-11079 GCA_025775045.1 Hiodon tergisus | reverse complement strand
TCTTGGCAGAGTGGTGTTCAGTTTCTCATGTGTGGAGCTCTTGGCAGAGTGGTGTTCAGGGTGTTCAGTTTCTCATGGGTGGACCTCTTGGCAGAGTGGTGGGAGCGCTTCACTTGACGAGGGTGGACACGGGAGCCTCCAGGGTCCAGTGCCGCAGTGGCACGGATGTGTGCCTGAGAGCAAGCGCGCGGAGCAGAGCACGGATGCTACTCACAGGCTTCGGAGAACTCCCTGTCAACTAAGATGGGGCTCAAAGTACCCGTGACCAGGAGGAGAGAGGCAGCTTCAGAGGGGAGAGAGGACAAAACAAAGCACAAAAGGAAAACACTGATGACATGTTGCGCTCCCTTCAGCTGACAGTGCGGCAGGACAGGGTCGTGGTTCTGCCCCCATCGGGCCGAGCGAGAACGCCCCATTGGGCGATGCCTTCGTTCGCCATGGCAACGACTGGCACCTCTGCTTTAAGTCAACAGGCTGGCAGGCGCAAAAACTCCTGGTCTCCTAGACTGACATGAGCAGAAGGAATCTGCGGCTATTGGTAAGGAATGTTGACAAGCAGCACACGGCATTTTTTCTTTTTTTGTTCTTTATTATCAAAAATATTTTTTAAATAAATACATAAATAAAAGTACATTTAGGCCACTGTTCACGACTCTTTTGCGTTTAACTTTTCATCAAACATAGAGGGAATAAAACCCCGATGCCGTTTTTCTGGCGCACCGAAGCATTTAGAAACTGACATTACTTTGACCTGACATTTGCTATCTGGTTGCAGTTAATTAAAACGAAACGTCTAAATGTGAAAAGGTATTGTGTTTCCGTAATTTATTTAAAATTAAAATCAGCACTTATTAAAAGAATATAACAAAGACTTTCTGAAGAGAAGTCATCTACGACTCTTGAAAAAGCCGTGTTTCACCGTACAAGATCGGCCATAAATTCTACAGATCTTGCGATCTTTAGCTAGGAGGCTATATTTACAATAGTAGACTATACAAACGGGTAAACTATACAGCGCTACGATTGCATAATTACAAAATAAATGGTAAATATTGTATGAACAAAACAAAAAAAACTTCGTAAGAGAGGTCAATTTAACATATTAAATAGACTACTTGAATAACGGTATTTTAAGGCATCTTCTGCTTTAAATACTGTGGGTATCTTAAGTAGCTCACGAAGTCCTGCCGTGTTGAAGCAAACAGAGAAAACGATCATGAAAATCAAGGTGTATCATCAGTCTCATAAACGGAACGCGTAAAGGCCACCAAAAAGGAAAAACATTCGTTAACAAAAACAAAAGCTAATAACAACAACAACAATAATAATACTAAGAAGAAGAAGAAGAAATAAATGTTACATACCCGCGCGGAGGTATAACCCCATACGATTCCGATGCGTTCGTGTCCTTAAGATTTCATTTGTAAACCAATTGGAGAAAATACTTTTCCCTCGGTCTTCTACAGCGAATTCCACCACAAACCATTATTCATAAAAAAACCACAAAAGGGCAACGACTGCGGAGAATGCACAGATCTGCCCTAACTACCTACCAGCTAACAACACGCTTCGTGAACCCGGTTTTCTCTGACTAGCCGGTGTCATCGGCCACTAAACCACTGCGGCTCTTTGGAGAAATAACTACCTAAAAACAATTCGTCTCCGTCACGCCGAATCCTGGTTCCGACGACGTTTTATACTGCTGTGATCTCCCGTTTAGCTAAGTATTCGGGTACCATCTTCGTTCACCTCCACCAACACACGTTCAATAAGTAAATACGATGCCTAGACCCATTTTGTCCTTATAAAACCAGTAGGTGATTCACGACGCTCCGCATACCGCCAAATTATGAATTCACAATCTTTCACCCGGATGATAGCCAAGTGGCCGAGACGACATAACTAGATGAATGTAAACAAAAGAAAACCAGCACATCGTAGTTGAGATTGAGTAAGAAAAACAGCCACGATCGTTAATCTCTCTCCCGCCCCCTGTCACTTCACTCCATAAACAATTCAGTAAACAATTAAAAAAGGATAAAGAACATATGGGGGAAAAAAAACATTTATGACTATATAACGCCAGGACAGAACCAGGTCAGTTGGTGACATTGTTTGTATGTACATATGTGTATGTAATATTGTTTAATGCTGTATACAGACAATTTCTCATACCGATACATTTTTTACCGCATCACTTTACGTACTTCGGGCAAAACCGAGCTGGTCACAAACTCAAATGTAGCGGGTCACATCGATGGTGACGATGACAATTTGTAATAATGGGGTAAGTAAATTATTCAAGTATATGTGTTTTATATATTAAAAAGTTGTTTGTTGTTAGGTTCAGTTTCAAAGTTCGATTACAGGTGTAAAATTATTATTGTGTTTAAATGTAATGAAAAGGTGCTTGCGACTCCTGCTGGATAAAGGAGGTAGTTGTTAAAATGTCTGAAAAGGCGGCCTTCGAAAACTGTTCGCTGCAACTAAATAAAATAAACATAAATCAGTCAAAACCAAACAATTATCGTGTCATATGCCTCGAGCGAGTTTCATTTTATCCACCCCATTTGTCTGTTTGCCCACCTCAGAATTTTATTTTCTCAAGGACAATATTAAAGACAGCATACATGTGACCACAAATCAAGTGATAGTTATGTAATGAACTCTGATAAACCCCTAGAAGAGAATGTTATCCTTTAGGCCTCTGTGATATCACAATTCAGCTCTGTGACATTACCCCAAAATTCAGCACTGTGACATTACCCCACAATTCAGCACTGTGCCACTACCCCACAATTCAGCTCTGTGACATTACCACACAATTAAGCTCCGTGACATTACCACACAATTCAGCACTGTGATATTACCTGCTCTGTGTTGAGTTTTCCCTTGTTTAATGGAATGAGCAGTGGTGAGAGAGGCTGGTAAGAGAGTGAGTGACAGTGAGTGAGGCATGAGCCCAGAGTGAACAGGGAGTGAGGCATGAGCCCGGAGGGAGTAGGGAGTGAGACACGAGCCCAGAGTGAGCAGGGAGTGAGATCTGAGCCTGGAGTGAACAGGGAGTGAGGCCTGAGCCCAGAGTGAACAGGGAGTGAGGCATGAGCCCAGAGTTAACAGGGAGTGAGGCATGGGCCCAGAGTGAGCAGGGAGTGAGGTCTGAGCCCAGAGTGAACAGGGAGTGAGGAATGAGCCCGGATGGAGCAGGGAGTGAGGCCTGAGCCTGGAGTGAACAGGGAGTGAGGCATGAGCCCAGAGTGAGCAGGGAGTGAGGTCTGAGCTTAGAAAGCCTCCTTAGGTTGACCGACTTTCATTTGTCAGGTTGATCCTGTCACTGTGAAAGATTAAATCAATTATTTTGAGAGCATGAATGTCATGTATGGATGAAAATAAATTCCCATAATAAAACCAAGGTATTTTGACCTCGGACTGGACCGGACCAGACCGCAAACACACACACGCACACGCACACGCACACGCACACGCACACGCACACGCACACACACAAACACACACACACACACACACACACACACACACACACACACACACACACACACACACACAAACACAAACACACACAAACACACAGTAAGCAACATCATAAACATTTTATCATTTACACTGATTACTATGTAAACCATGCAAATCAGACTCGCATTCACACCAAAGGGGTTCTACAATCAGGTTCAAACACGAGTTCAAACATTTTAGACCACCTGCTTTCCTATTGGTAGTCAATGTTTAATACGTGTTTTCCCCTTTCTTATTGAGATTAGGGAGCTGATCGTTGTTGGCACCGGTAGAGGAACACCATTGTGAGCTGTTCCATCCGCGGTGGATAGATAAGGCTTCTCTCAGCGGCTGAGAGGCGGGATGACAGAAACGGTTTGAGCGACGGTTGAAAGAAGAGCGTTTTATCTCTGATTGTGATTTGTGATTGTGATTTGTGAATTGTGATTTTTTCTTATTTGATAACCTGCGGCACTCCCTCACCCCGGGCAGACAATCTCTTACCACAGTACTAATAATACTTTATAATAATACTAATAAACGCGCGATAACAGAGCGTTTCTTCGGTCTTACAATTTGACTCGAACAACTGGAAACAGACGGCCGAGGTGGAATTTTACAAGAATATGTAAGTTTAGCCCAATATAGCAAGAATACGGGTTCTGCATTGAACATTATATATAGAACAGGTTAAATATAAACACACTAGATATACCGAAAAACAAAACATATCTACAGCAGATCAGGTGTTTTAACTGAAACTAGCGCTCACAATATTGTCGAAACACCAAGCAAAAATCCTATGCGTACAATCCTATTGCGCCGGCTCCTCGACCCATTAAAAACGCAAAACCTTTTGATTGGCCAATTCTTTTGATGTTGGCACTGGGTCGGCTTTTCATATTTTAAAGAAATCACTTTTTTAAGATGATTTATCAGATTATTCAAACGAAACGGGAAATTTCTGCAGATAATCAAAAGAACAAATTCACACCGCAAGTGTTCATCAACCTTTAAACGAAAATAAAACAAACATTTGACGCTCCCTTAAAAGTGTGGACTAGAGCACTGTGAGTTTAATGTGGCGATCTCTGGAACACACGGGAGGGGGCGCCATAGGGTATCACTAACGTGCTTACCAGACAAAATGATAAGTACAGGACGCTAATACAACATGCACTAGTATCTCGCCATAAATCGTCCCAGTTAGAGGTTAGCGCGGGATTTATTTTACAATAAGACGACTGTAGTTGCAATAGGGGACCCTTCTCTATAATAACAATACGTAATGAATGGACGAATAGACGTGTTCTGCGTGATCTTTATCTTGTAATTAAAGGATTGTAATTATGTTGGGACCAAATTAAAACTTTGGCAACCCGCTAAGCAAAGTCTTCTTAATGCAACAAGAGGTTGTTGATCAGGACCATGTTAATTAAATGTAATTTAAATGTAATTCTAAAATAAATTAGACCATTTTTTAATGCTCCTTGTTCGGTTTACCATGACCAATGTGGCAAAAAAGAATATACATTTTGTCATTGTGCTGACTAAACCAGGCAGTCCAGGTCAGGTCATTTCAGTCAACTGCATTTGATTAAAAAAACATCTGAGATTTCTACTTATTCCACCGCAATAATAATAATAATAATAATAATAATAATAATAATAATAATAATAATTTATATATATATATATATATACATATATATATAGACAGATAAATATTTATAATTTTTTTAACCTGGTTAGTCAATTAGTTATACCCTTTAGATAAATAAATGGCTTTAATTTGTCATTCAGTGTATTCATTAACAAGTTACTGTAAGAGAAAATTTAGGAGTTATTCACCCAAACAGTTGTTCAGTCATTCATTCATTCATTGCGCCTTAAAATGGTAATTTATCCTAAAAAGTAAGTCATATTATTATTACTGTTTGAATACTGTTTATCAGGCATTAAAAAATATTTCTTATAAGAATTCCTTAGCTTACTTTATAACTAATAACACGTAAAACTACTGAGTGTGGACAAACTGTATTTATATTAACTTTAAAATAACCTACTCCTAATCGCAAATCCCATTTAGTACTGCATTAAATGGCTTCTGTCCTCAGTTGGTAAATATTTATGCTCAAACTCTAGATAGTATTCCTGCCATTGATATTAGTTTAGATTCTACAATTGGTGAAAAAAAAACAAGAATTGTTTGCATTGTTAAATCATTCTATCTCCAGTTAACATAAAACTGCGGCTGAAGCAAGGCAACGGAAACTTCCTGCAAGGTGTGTCATCAACCATCTGTGCTTAGCAGGGCGTTTAAAAATGTTGCAGCCAGCAAGGCAACGGGACATTATAAAAACACTTCACCCATACCAAGTAAAAAAAATGTATAATAAAATATAACACTATGATACGCCTTCCTGAGCCCCCTTTTGGCTGTACCCAGAACCGCACAGTTTAATACTGACTCCTGTATCTCTCTTGGCTTCATACACTCACTGTCACATGGTGAAATGGAGTGATGGCTTTTAAATGGGCCTGGTTGACCTTCCTGAAGAACGTTCTGCTCCCTCCATTCAGTGCTACGTAACCTCCTAAAGAAAGTTCCGCTTCCTCCATTCAGTGCTACGGAACCTCCTGAAGATTGTTCTGCTGTCACCATTCAGTGCTACGTTACCTCCTGAAGAACGTTCTGCTTCCTCCATTCAGTGCTACGGAACCTCCTGAAGATCGTTCTGTCTCCCACCATTCAGTACTACGGACCTTTCTAAAGAACATTCTGTTTCTTCCTTTCAGTACTACGGACCTTTCTAAAGAACATTCTGCTTTCACCGTTCAGTGCTACGGAACCACCTAAAGAACGTTCTGCTTCCTCCATTCAGTGCTACAGAACCTCCTAAAGAACGTTCTGCTCCCACCATTCAGTGCTACGGAACCTCCTGAAGAACGTTCTGCTGTCTCCATTCAGTGCTATGGACCCTCCTAAAGAACGTTCTGCTTCCTCCATTCAGTGCTACGGAACCTCCTGAAGATCGTTCTGCTGTCACCATTCAGTGCTACAGAACCTCCTGAAGAACGTTCTGCTCCCACCATCCAGTGCTACAGAACCTCCTAAAGAACATTCTGCGCCCACCATTCAGTACTACGGACCTTTCTAAAGAACATTCTGCTTTCACCATTCAGTGCTACGGAACCTCCTAAAGAATGTTCTGCTTCCTCCATTCAGTGCTACGGAACCTCCTAAAGAACGTTCTGTCTCTTCTATTCAGTGCTATGGACCCTCCTGATGAAGGGTTTGTGATGGGAGCTAATTGATTCCCTTAGCAACCCCTGGTGGCTCAGGCCAGTTCGGCCCTGAATGAGAACAAATCCTTTGAAATGCTTCTTGTTGTGGTAGCCAGGCTTTTAGTTCTAATCAATAATTCATAAAATGAAAGAATGTTTTTGTTTTTACTTAAACGGTTTTTATTTATAATCCCCAGGACAATCTGGCACCTGGGAACGACCTGCTGTCGTCAATAAAAACATGGAAACAGAAAAGGATCCAGAACTCAGAAAAAGGACACCCTTTCGTTGTAGTTTAAGAACAAACAAACAAATATTGAAAAATTGGGGCCCTGCCATAAGACTTGAGGAAGTCCCAGATGGGTGTTTACGCAGGCGGCGTTGGGAAGCATGACATCATGGAGGAATTTCCTCCTCTGGTTGTTCTGCTTATCTCCTGCCATCTTCCTGTTTCTCTAGAAGCTGGGCAGCTGCTCCTCAGAGTCTGGTGACTCCGTTGTCACCATTTCTTGAGTTTGTCCGTCTTTGAGATGGAGTCGTCATAAGGAACTTTTATTCAGTTTGACTCCGCTACATGAAAAAAACAATTTCACCACATGTAGCTCACTGATAATCGTGTTTTTCTAAATGAGATCACCAGTGCCACTCTAGTAATTTCGGTGGCAAATTTTGCCTTGAAGCCACCTCTTTGTAATCAGAAGGCAGAGGACTAGCTATTTATCTCCTTTAGGCCGAAATTACCGTTTTTTTAATGACTGTCAATGCAAGCACTTAGCTGACAGTTCTTCAGTAGTTTAGCAATGAGGACTCTTTTGATTTCTCATGGCAAAGTTTACCCACGGACAGAATAACCCACTTACTAAGTTCGTTTTTTACTCTAGTGTGAAGTTTATTCAGAAATGATATTGTATTCATATAAAACAGTTATAAAAACATTTTTGACACAATACAAACATTACAAAAAGGGCGTGGCATTCAGTGGAGACTCTTACAGCCTAAGGCACGGTGAATGTCGCTCAACCTTAGGAAACTCACTCAATGGTTTTTTACACACAGCCTTCTAACACTGACACCCAATGGACTGTACATACTTGGGCCTATTCACAGACAAGACACACATCACAACTTTGGTTCGGTCTTAACAGTTTACCACAGGCAGTTGTCAAGTTTTATCATTTTCACAGAACACTGAACAGGTGGCGGAAATGCAGACACAACCTGCTTTCTGAGAGACGTGAGAGAGTTTGTGCTGTTCTGTGCTGCGCTGTTTGCAGGATCTAGTACTGATTACTACCATTACTGCGGTCAGTGTTATGTACTGAAAATGGTTTTCGGACGGCATCGCTGATCCTAGTTAAGATCGTCGCACAGAGAACATCAAATGCCTTGTAGTCACATTCCGAAGTGAATCCTTTTATGAGACAGCGCGGCGGGGTGGTTTACGTAATTGCTGAGTAACTGTGATCGGTCTGCATTTACATTTTCAAATTTCAGCTGACCCAGTTCCCAGCTGAATTAGGACATCACAGAGTTTTCAAAAGACCCGTTTAAGGTCCATGTATTTAAATCAGTTTCTTCCTCATTAGTTCGACACACGTTGTTTTGCAATGCTCCAGGTTTATGATTACTGCGCAGTGTCTTGGGCTAAAGTGATGACTGAATTGCACGCCAGTGTCTTGGGCTAAAGTGATGACTGAATTGCACACCAGTGTCTTGGGCTAAAGTGATGACTGAATTGCACGCCAGTGTCTTGGGCTAAAGTGATGACTGAATTGCACGCCAGTGTCTTGGGCTAAAGTGATGACTGAATTGCACGCCAGTGTCTTGGGCTAAAGTGTTGACTGAATTGCACGCCAGTGTCTTGGGCTAAAGTGATGACTGAATTGCACGCCAGTGTTTTGGAGGTTGAGCTTAGGTTGATTCGTGGGAATGCTGCCCCTAATTGTATATATGCGGGTTTCTTTTTTTTTACCCGAAAGATTTTTCCCAGACACGAAAACAGGAAAAAAGCCACAATGTGTTATAATTTAAAGATAACAGAACAGGAAGAAGGTTTCCTCACACACACATACAGGCAGGAAGTTGATCCCTGTGCTTAGTTTAGATTGTTTGAGGGGCCTGGGAGCAGGGAATGATGGGAGTTTTGGGCTCCTGATGTATACTATTCGAAGGGGGGGGGGGTAATGGTAGCTAGCTTCCACATATTGTGTCCAGGGTTTATGGCACACCTTTCCAAATGTCTCAGGAACAATTATCAAAAGGAGGTTAATATAATACAAACCGAGCGTCTCACAGCCTCTGCGTTTGCTGAGCCTCAAACAAGAAACGTTGATGATGACAAAACGCAGATTTTTCATGAGAATGGAGACCTGCCTTTTTAGATTCCGAACTGAACTGATGTTTCGTTAATAGAAGAAAAGGATTCAGTCTGAGATTAAAGGTTAAAGTCATACAGATGGCAGAGCTGCTTTGGGCTTCCTGTGTTGGCTGTGAAATTATTTTTAATGAGTGTCCCTTGGCGACGGGTACTTTGTCCTCCAGTGTGGCGGCTGGTGAAATAAAAAGTAAGGTTGGCTCTAAATCTTTCAAAACGCTACAGCCAAACATTTCCTGCTAAGATCCCTCTGCCGTTGCGTATTGTTCCTTACGAAGAATGTGAATCTGTCACTTCAGCTATTAACCACAGAAGACCTTACACAGCACTTAAAACTCATTTTCTCCACAGGTGAGAAAAATAAAATGTTTCATGAAAAATTTTAAATGAACTTTTTTTTTTTTTTTTATGAGTGCAACCCTTAGAAAAATCCAGAAGGTCATGCAGTTGCATTCAAGGTTTTGTTTTTTTTTGTTTTTTTGGGGGGGAAACTTTACAGTCAAAAAAAATGTATCCCAAAATATTGAGAAATAGGCTTCAAAACCAAGGCGGTACTGAGAAAGATAAAATTGGAAAAAGTTAATAATATGATCCTACACGCAAATACATAAATTCTCAGGAAATGCCAGACAATCAGAACTTGGCACACTCATCAGGGCCTGAACTGAAGCCTCACTGGAGCCAAGACGTCTAACACAATGGAGGACAGACACTGAAGAGATGTTGCAACTCAGTTTAGGTATTCGTTCTGGGTGCTTTCTGCGCCATACAGCTCGGCCAGTGTCTTAAAGCGCGGCCCCCAGTCGCTGAGGAAGTCGTAGTCCAGGCTAGAGTCGTCAGAGGAGGTCTCCAGGGAGCTGAGACTGTCCGCCAGCGACTCTGGGCCCTCATAGCCATAGATGTGCAATGTGTCGTAGGGGATCCCATCCCGGTCGTGGTCTGCCTCATCCTTCTTCACCTCGATCATCACTGCCATGTTGCCCTTAGCCGCCGGTGGCCGCTTGATCGCGGCGTACATGACAGGTGCGGGCGCCATGCTGCCGTCGTTGCGGGCAGAGGTCAGGATGGAGACATCGTACCCGTTGGTGTCCATCTCACCACCCCCTTCCTCGTCATAGGTCACCAGCTGCTCGTGTATCTCCCCAGAGGGCTTACCCAGGGTTACCAGAACCTCCTTCTGGTAACGCTTTCTCAGGACGATGAGTATCACGATGACTGTGAATACAAGACCATGCCATACATTTTCTGAATGCAGTGAGACTTCATTTTGCAGTAGTTAGGGTTAGGATTAGCGTTAGCGTTAGGGTAAGAGAGCGAGAGAGAGAGAGAGAGAGAGGGAGAAGGAGAGAGAGAGGGAGAGAGAGAGAGAGAGAGGGAGAGAGGGAGAGAGAGAGGGAGAGAGAGGGAGAGGGAGAGAGGGAGAGAGAGGGAGAGGGGGAGAGAGAGAGAGAGGGGGAGAGAGGGAGAGAGTGAGGGGGAGAGGGAGAGAGAGAGGGAGAGAGAGAGGGAGAGACAGGGGGAGAGAGGGAGAGAGTGAGGGGGAGAGGGAGAGAGAGAGGGAGCGAGAGAGAGAGAGAGAGAGAGAGAGAGAGGGAGAGAGAGAGGGAGCTCACCCAGGATGGTAAGGATGCAGAGGATGATTGCGATGAGAGCACTGAAGCTGACCCCAGCCTTGGCGTAGTCAGGTTTGCAGTAGTAGTCCTTCCTGGCATTATCACAGCTACAGACGGGGATGCTGAGGGTGGTGGTGCTGCTGAGGGGAGGGGCGCCACCGTCCGTCACCATTATCTCCAGCGCGTAGGCCCTGGTGTCCTCCGCGCTGAAGCCCCCTTGTTTCACGCTGAGGCTGGCCGTGTTGTCGGGGGGGGGGGGGGGGGGACAGGGGGGGGGGGGGGAACGCGGGC
>JAOVYW010004752.1:0-10850 GCA_025775045.1 Hiodon tergisus | reverse complement strand
GATGACCTCCGGGAGTTGAAAATTTGGAGTCAGGAACCCAGAAACGCAGAAAAAGTGTAACACGGTAATAATTCCTGATCTGGGATTATCGGATTTTCCCCACTATGAGTCCCCTACACAAAATCTCTGATACCTAGACAGCGTTTAACCAACCTCGGAGAATCCACCTGGAATATTGCATTGCTGTGTTGACACCTAATCTTCCATGTGAAAAAGACTTGCCCAAAAGTCGAGGCCTGGGGTGTCAAACTCCTGGCTTTAAGCTCTGCTCTGCTCTGCTCTGGTAGTTAACAAACTACCTCTCAATTAGAATCTAATTTTCACCTGGAAACCCCAGGCGAGATTTATGATCCTAATAATGGCTTCAGTTAAACAATCAAACAAGAGGTCTGCTAAAACCAAAACTTAAGGACTCTGTCACCCGCTGTGGCTGGAATGTGGTCCATCAATCTCACCTCCTCTGAGCTGCAGTTAACTGACAAGCACAGCGTTTACCTCCATTACGTTCTCAGTTTAAACACAGCAGCCATTGTCTGGAGGAGACAGCCTTTCATTTGTATAAAACTACAGCGTTTGAACACAGTTAACACATAGTCAGCTCACTGTGTACGTAAATATTATTATTAATCATAACTATGACAGATTTCACTTTTTCCCTGTCCCTTTGTGCATTGATTTAACTGAAGTTCAGTCCAGCAGTCAGTTTATTAACCCAGAATCCTGCCTGCCTTTATTTCTGACGACGTGTGATATACGAATGTTGTATATTAAATAGGATTGGCACTCAGGAAACTGGTTTTAAATCCCTGAGACGGAGCAGAAAGGTGGCGTTCTGAATGAGACGGTGTATTTAGGTGGTGAGGTGCTAGTCATTGCAGTGCTCAGGCACACCGGGCTCACTGAGCAAACGTCCCAACGCCAGCCAAGTCGGTGAAATCTCGCTGTAACGCACACTGCGTGTTGGTTTTCTGAGGTGTTATATTTCACATGGTGGGTGAAGGAGAGGTCACACTGTTGTCATAAAGCTGACAAATCTTTTCTAGGGACTCAGACCATTAACTTCCTAAAAAAATGAAAGTGTCTTTTTTAAAATTGAAAAACAAATCAGCTCCTAAAGAGGAGTGACAGTTCACAACCATTTATAAAGACACAAAAAAACACCCAAAAAAAACCTTCAGGGCAAACTCCAAAATGGGAAAAAAAAGGGCCTTAATTATCATGCTTGTATGAACAATGAGTAAAAAGAGTTTACTATGAAATCTTGGGCACCTCCTACCCATTGCACAGTCGAGATGTTTAACAGGTTATTTCGGCCAACATAATGAGCCTAGACGCAACACCGGGGGCAATTAGCCTCTATTCATAAAGGTGTCAGCGTCTCTGATTACCCAGAGTCCTTTGTGCCTTTTACAAAGATCAAGGTCCCGAATGGAGAGAGCCTTCCGAGTTTCCCAGGACGGGGTTACGAGCACCCCCCCTCCCACCCCAATCTCACTGAGAGCGGATCGCTTTACCACTCGGACTGACTGACTGCAGCTCTGCTGGCTCGCGGGTTCAGACACGCTTTCCGCCCCACTGGTCCAACACCTCACCACCCTCTGAGCCTGACGGGCAACTGTCGTCCCAGGACACCACACTTTCTTTTCCTCTCCAAATCGAATGACATAAATCAAAGCGGTGTTGGGGGCCACATTTGCTTCGTGGGATTCGTGAGGCTCCTGTACGTTAACAGGCAAGTGTTCGCTGTGACAGCTGTAGTTTGTCTGAGATTTTCCGAAGCCTAAGACGACCCTTCTGTCTTTCTTTCAAGTTGACGTCATTTGGCGATATCAGCTCCAGTTAAAACAACAACAGCGAAAGAGGCAGATGTGAACACACACACACACACACACCCCCCGTTGGGCACCACCACCTGCGCTCACAACGGCCGGGTCTCAGGGGTGCGTGGGGTCATTAAAAACAAGGGAACTCCCCCACGTCACTGCTCACGCAGTTCACTCACCAACCGGCTTAGAGCGGCTGCGTTGTCCTGGGACAAGCCCGACGACCCCCAGGAGATCTTCGCCTCGTCCTGCCGAGTTTCCACTGCTGTCGGGGAGGAAAAAGAATCAGCTGGGGTTTCACTTTACGCCCCGTAACACTGTCATTTCACTGCCCCGGGGCCACAGGGGCCAGAGAGGTGGCTCCTGGGCAGGCCCCTGGCGTCAACACATCTGACCTCCATCCTTGTGTGAGGAAAAGTCATGTTTATGTTATCCTCTGCAACCTGGAGTGGACTGGAGAGACTAACAGAATCAGTGGACTGGCCCTCGTGCAGCTGTGAATGTGTACAGTCTGTAAATAACGGACTGTAATGGGTTTTCGGTAATTAATGTTCTGGATTAATTATGCCCAGACTATGGCCAGATTACGAAACATACTGTCAATCATTTTCCTTACTTGTCTATTTGATGTTTCACATAGCTAGCAGACAGACATTGTTTGAAGACGGATTTAACACAGTTTTCAGTAAGGCCAATGGCAGTGAATCAGACATCAATTTAAGTGAGGATGAATGTGCTTTTACGTCCTTCACGGACAGAGGATTTAGAGGCTGCGTTTCTGGGTGAACGGGGGTCAAGTACAACAGGAAATTCAGGTTATGACTCAGATGAAACTTGATCAAGCAAATGTCCTTTTTTCTCAAATAGATGACGGTCACAGGCGGTCTGAATCCCGGAAGTGTTCACTTTACCAGCAAAGAAAGTTTCTTTTCAGTTCTGTTTGTTTCAGAGAGCCACTCCTGATTGGTTTTAACCCTAAAATGATGCAAGAAGCCCGTGTCCGGCTGTCCCACGGTTCCAGCGCAGTATAAGCTCCAAGCCCCTCATTACAGGGCTCCACTGTTAGTTTAGTTCAGGGTTTCTTCCTCCCCCAGCCTGGCCGGGTGTGATGTCGGACCAGGCGTCCAGGCTCGCAGGAAGAGACAGGCGTGACTCACGGCAAAGCCGAAACCTTGACCCGCCTCGACGGCAGGAAACACGTACAGCTCCGCTCCGCTCCTCTGTCACCAGGAAGCGTTCCCAGGATATCCTGCTGATAGGAACACGCGTTCTTCGCCACTCAAGGACTAAAGGGCACAAGGACGGACGGGCCTTTGCCAGTGGAAATGTATCAGAATTTCTCCGGGAAATGATATGGGTAGGGTTTTACTTGAAACTTTGGTATCTCTGACCCAATAAGGGCACCCAGCACCCTAGCACAGTGTTCATATTTAGGAAGGGGCAGTACTCAAATAAATGGCTCAGGTAGGTAGGTGTCACTCTTCAGGTAGGTAGGTGTCACTCTTCAGGTAGGTAGGTGTCACTCTTCAGGTAGGTAGGTGTCACTCTTCAGGTAGGCACCCAGGTTCCTTTCACGCAGCAGAACCAGTCAGGTTCTGGTTTCATCCTTCAAGACAACAGCAGCCATAGGGCTCACCTGGCAGCCCAGAGGGGCCCGTCGACCCAGCACAAGATTGGGCCCTCTAGTTCCTGCACGCACGGGCCTGGAGTCTCTGTGATAGGCTTTTGTGCCGATGACACGTTCAGAAACGTTCATGTTCATTTGCTCGCCAGCGCGCCTGCGGCATCCTGTAAATAAATGAGGTTACCTTTGCTGAGAGTTCAAACATATTCTGTTCATTATTATTTCAGCTTGAGGCAGATTTCTGAATTTAAATTGGCTGATTGATTGCTCTGTTTAGGTTTTCTTGTCACCAGAGTTGTATGCGAATTTAATTTGAATCCATTTGTGATATTAAACAATGGAAGCTATTCAAAAAATTCATTTTGGTGCCTGATCAGACAGAGGGATATTCATTGTTATCTTCAGTGTGGTCAAAGGAGAGAGATTTAAATGCAGAAAAAATGTAACTTAAGAATTTTGCTGTACTAAAGTAGAACAACACAGCTACAGTGAGATCCCAGCAATGCTCTCACACAAATACTCAGTACAGGGCACTGGTGCTATTTTACCGATTTCCTCAGTGTGACCCCACAGAACCAGCAAATTTCAGTATCTGAAATTTCTTCTGTGCTCCCTAATTAATGAGCAGCACCCATCTGAATTTCTAATCGCTCCCAGACGGGGAGTCTATGGGACAAATAATTGGTCCTCAGTCATGCATTCCTGGACGGTTTCTTCACGGGCCGTTTCCGATTTCCAGACATTGATTGGCGGGGTTTGTGAAAATAAACAGCGTTGCTGAAGCAGATGATTGTTTAGGAGGTTTTTTTATTGGAGAGAAAACTGAGCCCATTTAGTAATCAGTCTCAGATGGGCTCTTGGTCTCAGAGCACGCAGATCAACCTGACACTGAAATCTGTGGCCATCAGAGATGGAGAGGTATAAATCAGAGATACAGAGGTCTGTTATACAGGTATAAAGCGGTCCGTGTGTTTCAAATTAATTTTACAGTAACTGAATTTCACCAGTAATTTGTCGTCAGAGAAGAAAAGTTTGGTGTCTAAATTAAGAACGTGTTTTGATCAGAGAGAGAGAGAGAAAGAGAAAGGTTTTGTATCATACATGTTTAAATTTATAAACTTCCCCCAGAGCAGTAGAGTTCTGTAGAATTCTTGTGTTTCTGCTAGAAAATTGACAGACTTTAAATTTCAGTTAAAGTTTCTATGACTGTAACCAACATGTGGATGTTAAAGTACACAGTTAGGTATTCTGTAATTTTTAAAATAAATGATTAAGAGCATAACAGCTAACAAACGGGCCTGTCTAACCTTAAGACAACGTCCACAACATCTGAAAGGGACTTTCAGTGGTATGTTTTACAATTTTGTCAACTGTATTTACAATTTGCCGTTTGTTTAAACATATCAGTGTGAGACAGGAAAATGGCTCCATTTAGTTATAAATCATTATCAGAGCCATGGTTTCCCTTAAACCACAGGTGCCTTTTTTTTCTAAAAAGTTTGCCGCACTACTCATACTCACATTGCCTGTAATTGGTACTCAGAGTTATGTCACATTGACTGTAATTGGTTCTCAGACTGAGGCCACATTGCCTGTAATAGGTTCTCAGACTCAGGTCGCACTGCTTGTAATTGGTACTCAGACATCTACACTTCTACACCCCGTTTTCTCATCAGTGGATTTTAGTTGGGTATCCCTATACTTTGAGGATTGATAATGATCCATTTTCCTTTAGAGAGCCACGTGTGGTGGGGTGTGGTGGTTGGGACAACGTCCCCACGTTTTTAAGATGCTAAAGATTAAGTGATGGCTCCTAAACACAATAAAAGGGGTGTTTAGCTTGTGCCTGTTCTTAGCCATTAGCCAACACAAAGGACCTATTGATCTTTGCACCGCCCCCCCTTTGCCATGTGGTGCGTTGGCCCGCAGTGCGTCTTTTTTACACGCCTGGACGGCACTGCTAATTTTCCTTCTCCGTCACAATGCAGTCAGGTGACCTTTTTGCGCGGCCGTCCCTTGCCTGCCGCATGCAGACAAGAGGAGAAACGGCGTAAAATATCATCGGTTTGCGCCGGGCGTCCAGATCCGGCCAACGGTACCGCGGAGGTCCGAGCGGAGTGCTCTCCTGGAGGGTCTGAATAACTCCCGCTTGGGTCAGGCGTCAGGCGTGCAGACAGATATGCATACATCCAGACAGCCATCCATCCAGTAACCCGACTGATTAAGCTATCAGTGCTGTTAATGAAGCACGGGGAAAGGTAAACATTTTCAGCTATGAATAGACCTGCTTTCATGCAAAGCTGATTTAAAAAAAGAAAAAATATCAAATGCAGTCAAACTCTATGAATCGTGTAATTGTGACCAAATTTGGCATTATCTTCCGGTTTTTATAGCCATTATGAGGTGATACTGTAGACTGTAGATTTATTGATGCAAACTGATTAAAGAATAAAAGATTCATGCATTTATTATTAATTGAATTTTTTGGCTTCGTTTCGTATTGGAATTAAATCTCATCATTTACAAAATGATTTTACAACAATGTCATCTTGAAAAACTCACTGTGTACACAACGACGTGTGTAAATACTGGCCAAACATGCTCCCTCTAATGTAAAACAGATTATCTGAGGAACAAACATTTAGATTGAGGTTTGTGATGCAGCAATTATTTGGTTTGTTCTATCCTTGGAATAGAATGCGTGTGAAGTGACACAATACATTTTAATTTAATGCAACAGCTATTTAGTGCGCCACTAAAGGTCATCTTAGGTCATGTTAGGGCCTTAGAATGGAATGTCAGTCCAGTTCTTTATCACATTCAGTACATGTGAAGCAGGCCCCGTCTGCAGTAATTCAAGAATTGTCTCGTCTCCCTATTTAACATGTATCGTTTGGTGATGGACATGTTTGGCATTTAAACCCTCACCTCCTTGTGTGAAGGGCATCTGGACTGCTTTATATTTTACACGCACACTGGTGAGTCTGAAATCCCTGCACAGTTGGGATCGATACTGTGTGTGTGTCCGAGAGAGAGACAGAGAATGCACGTTGCTGGGGGAAGAGAATTGCAGTTACTCCCTTGTTATTTCTGCTTATACGCGAGGGGACCGCACCTCGAACTGCTGCTGCCGAGAGTGGATAACTGCTCACTGACAGTTAGCATAATTATCCATTTCTAAAATCAATTTTAAATCGAGACATAGATCCCAGCACTGGACCCTAGTATTCACAGTTACTATTCAACACCGGTTTGAAGCAATTTTCTCTGAATTGTAGTTCTGAGAAAATGGATTTGATTTATGCAAAGTGAATCACTAAAATTCCGTTCTTCCTCAAAGCGAGGCCCAGTTGGACATCCCAAGCCCAACGACAGGGCCCAGTGAGGTGACTGGAAGGGGAGTTGGCAGGAAAGAGGATGTCTGAGTCACACGCGACCCCAAACGCCTGGAGGCCGCGGGTGGTTTGGCTGCATGGCCTGAAACGGAGGTCACGCAGCACGACGGGGTGTTGACTGTCGAAGTTTCAGACCCAAACACCGGTATTGTTGGACACCTATGACGCATTGCGAGCCAACCCAAAGCAAATAATGTTTTTTTTTGGGTGTTTGCTGTGCTTTCACAAAGGGGGAACGTTCCAAAGGGGGCCACTTCCAGACTGCCAGAGCTCCCTGTTGCTAAGATGAATTCCACGATAGGGTTTTCGTTAGAGAGGTTCGCCCGTGGTTTGGGCCGGCACGGTCGCGAGTCACTGTGGTCTCCACACATGGGCTATTCCTAAGCGTTCCCAGGACACGCAGCGGTTGACTTTGAAAGAGAGCAGGTTGTTAAATGGGTCCGGCCGCCCATCGGGACTTGAGGGCGTGGCAGGGTTATGTTTGTTCAGCACGTCCTGGAACGTGCCAAGCGCCAGCCCAAAACCCTTTCCTGATTGATTTGGGCCGTGGGCACATCTGGACACAATGCGATACTGTCAGCGGGGAGCCCAGTCAAACGCTCGGAACCGGGGCCAGGGAAGGGAGTGAATTTAGACTAATGGAAGCAAGGCGACATGGTAAAGAGAGATCGGAGGCCAAACTCCACAGGTTATTCGCCTTTATCATTCTAATTAAAACATTTTTAAATCTCATTTATTTTTCATAACGCCCATGCCCAAGGTTCTCGTAACGTTCTTTAAAGCTCATGTCCACAGCAAGGTTCACAGCAGAGAAAGACCACGGCTTTTCCAAGGTCAGTCAGCAAACTCCTAAAATGACCTGAAGAACACAAGGGGGTTCACCAGCTCAGCGTGGAGTTAGCCATGTTTATTTATCCAGGAGTGTGCAGAAACGGTTTTAAGGGGCTGTATGTTTCCTCTGTGGGATTTATAATCTTCAAACGGCATTTTTAAAACATGTTCACACATCAAAAGAGGAAATTCCCTCATGGTGTTAAACAGGATCCTGAATTTAAAAAGCTGCGTCGATATGGAATTAATAGCGGATTTATTGAAAATGTGCTTATACTGCGAATATTTATCATTATAATCTCAGAATCTCAGCAGTTGATTTCCATGTATTTCAGGAAAGAACAGCATGTCGAATTCCAGAGGTATCAGATCTGAACTGAAGGCAATGGGAGAGAAGTTGTATGATCTGCAGTCTGGAATTGAAAAACCGGTTGGGAGATATCAGTTCTGGCTTTTTGTGCCCTTTAGTGTTTCTGTCCAACAAATATCACACAAGCCTTTGACTGGCATAAAACCTGTCCACCTCCGCAGCCTTACAAACGTCAATCACAAGAACACAGGCATGTTCAAAGTCTCTGTTCACGAACCACCACTCCTCACACACCCACACCCTCACACACACACACGACTCTGCCCCCCTGCCCCCGTCTCAGCCAGCTCCCGGGTAAGGGCTGCTGACGCCAATGAGACGATCCCAGGTGTGGGTGACTCCTCAGTCTCCAGGGTGAATATCCATGTAAGACAACGGCAGTTTCCAAGACAAGAGTAGCGTTTAGAGTGTTTGAGTGTGCGCGCGCATGTGTGTGTGAGTGTGTGTGTGTGTGTGTGTGAGAGTGTGTAAGCCAGAGAAAGAGAGTGCTTGGGCCATCTCACTGTGACACCTTGCCTTCTCAGTTAGGAGTTTGACCTTTTCTACGCTGACAGGTGTGTAATCAATTATTCTTGTTTTATTTTCTGCTCCCTTGGGTGGACAAGCCAGCCCAGACCGGAAGAGAGAGCGTACCCAGCCACTGAAAGCGAGGGAATCCGTAAGTACACTGGTTTTAATCAACATCTGCTTCTTCTGCTTCTGCCACCTTCCCGAAGCCGCTCCCGGTCAGGGTGTTCCGGCGATGTGCGACACCGTCTAATCAGAGCCCGGGTTTACACTCTCAGATCCTGCTTCTTTTTACATAGAGCCGGCCTCCGAGCGTTCCTGGGTTTGTGTTCACAGCGGGCGCGCCAAAGCCAGCCCAAGAACAACGCAGGGAACATGGGATGGGAATCCACTCAAATCGCGTGTGTCATGCGAGACTCGGAGACACGCAAGTCGCATTTCAGAAGGCTCAGACGTGTTTATGTAAAAGTGACTGTTAGCCGTTAGAACTCCTCTCTGACTTGACCCGGGCTTCATTTTCCTGATGTTGTTTAGTTCTCTCCGTCATATAAACAGAACAAAGAGTTCGATGAAAGAGATCGTGCATTTCATGTGACTAGTTAGGCCTGTTTGATGTAACGATGGACGTCAATCGAGATCAATTAATGTTGTGCTGAAAAGCTACTCCGGACACATCCATCATGTGAAGGTCCAGTGCAGGTAACTCCTCCAGGCAGACATTCCTGCAGTAACAGAGAACGTCAAGACGAAGCTGGGCAGAAAACAGGGGGTAACTCAAACCAGACGCACATGACCTGGCAATGGCCCGTTTGATCCGCCGCCCACATGTTTAGACAGATTTAGGTTCTAGGGAGCAGAGCGGAGGCAACCGTCTGACAGACGGCTGAACTTAGGGGGGTTCGAAGGGGGCCATTTTGGCTCTAAAACCCTGAAGAGCACTGCAGAGAGCACATTCAATGGATCACATTCACATTTTAATCCATCAAACTGATAAGGACAATGACATTTCTGTTAGTGTCAATTGGCCCGTGATCTAATAGAAAATTAATGGCCATTGCACTAATTTATGGTTTAAAAAAAAGATATCTTGAAAATGTAGCAGTCTGGTTGGACAATCTCAACCAGTAACTTAAACTTTTAATCATTTTGATATTTTAACTGTTCTTATAAATTTTAAACGGTCTGTTTATTGCAGAGTTTTGCAGGCGTTAACCCATTCACAGCACGAGGCTTAAACTTTAATTGAATTTAAACGGAATTAACAGGGAAGGCAGACTATATCAGCTCCACCGACTCAGTTAATGAGTCTAGACATATTTGGTGTGTTCCTCGAGATGGTCTTTAGCAATCTCTTATTGCCAGCAGATCTCCCTGGCATGGAATGTGTGGAAGGTTCCTGGAACAACGCATGTCAGCAAAAAGTCTAGCAAAGGGGAAAAAACGCCACTCAGTCACATGTGTGAACGCCTCAGACCCATTAAGGAAACACCAACTCAAGTAGGCTCAGCCAATTTGTGGTCTGGACCCCAATTTGGGGGGTGAACATCCTTGTACTTGGGTGTAATTTAGCATGGGTGAGTGTGGCTCCCAGAGAGCACAGGAGGTTTCTGAAGGAGGAACGAAAGTTGATAAAAAGTGAAAACACGGATACCGTGAGCCATTGGGTTTTAAAATAACGCTGCCGCAGATCCAGGTGATGCGTGTGTGGGTTTAGCTGCTGAGGCCAAGGTTCTGAAAGTCTGGGTTATTGCTTGATCGATTGATTGATTGATTGATTGATTGATTGGACGACAGAGCCTGAATTTTAAGCGTTTAGTCTCTCTTCAGATACGTTTTCTGAAGTGATAACTTTTCACCTTTAAATGCCTTCACACAGCAGAATTTAATTCCAAATTGAAAATATGTATATATATAGATTAAATTTTTTAATATGGGATTTTTTCTTATGAAATGAGAGCTGCATCTTACACATTGGGTAAAGAGGCTAGCAGTGTAGTTCACTGTGTTAAGTCTGTGCAGACTTCTTTTACAGTACATAAAAAATTATAATCAGAAACGGACACAAGGAATGAATCATCTGGAAATACTCTCAGGACTGGGCTGAGGAATTGGATACCTGATCTGAAAATCGTAGGTGCGTCTCGGAGGGAATTAAAAACCTAATCAGAAGAAATTGGGTTTTCTGAGCACAAGGGGAACAATATTGATTTGGTGTGAATGAAATTGGGCCGACAGGTTATTTTAAAGACGCACGTACTGGGGAGATGCTTGGATGTGGAGTTCTGTTGTTCTGCTGTTCT
>JAOVYW010004751.1:1902-12853 GCA_025775045.1 Hiodon tergisus | reverse complement strand
CAGCCATCCTCATCTCCTTGAAGCCATGTTGTAGGCTCTGCATATGGCAATTGTATAAAGCATTAGTAAAGAGAAAATAAAAATCAAGCAATCACATTTTGATTTGTGGTAGGTGGGTGCCTTCTAGAAGGGTTTGGTTGATGTCATTGTAATGCCTTACCGCTAAACCAGTGAGTATGGAAAGATATTATTGCAGAATTGTTGAGTTTACGTTTTTCAAAGGAACCTTTGAATGAAAAGAAGGAAATCATAGAGAATTATGGACTAGGTGGATTTTTGTAGGCAAGCTATGGTTTGGTGATACACTCCTAAGAGTTTTCGCACTTGACTGATATTTCCCAGTGTGGTTAGTTTGAGTTTGGAACATTGGCTATTACGTGTGAATGCGCCAAACCTTCCCTGGAATGATTAAAAGAAACCATCCCAATACAACATGATGGAGGCGTCGTGGCACCATTGCATCTGTTCTGGGTATAGTTCACTAAATTATTGCTTCAGTCTGAAAGAAAAATGTTTTCAGTTCAGTTCCGAATGTCAAGTGTACCAAAGAGTCAATCAAACTCCTGGAAGTATTTGTTGCCTGGCAAATGATAGCATATAACAACAAACTTTACGTTGTCGTTGAGATTCAAGCTCTCTGGAAATTTGGGCTGATACCCATACCTGCTTAAAAATACAATTCGGAGCCAGTAATTTAAAAAAACTACTCTGGTCCGACATTGTAACCAGGGAGATATTGCAGATGTGTGATGTGAAAGGGAAGTGCTCTTGGTGAACTTCATATGACGGAAGTGTTCTCTGTACATGTCCAAGTGTACTCAGCATATTTCCAGTATGAAAGATAAACCGTCTGAGGATGTTTCCACTGAAAAGCGCTAAGAACACTTGTTCCCCATGTGTAAAGGGTATAATTGCTGTATGATCACTACAAATGGCTAATGGCTAGTAAAGGGAAAGATAAGCTGTTGCTGGGAAAGCCTGTTTTTCAACACAGATAAGTGCATCTGGCACAGTACATGCTATGGCAATCTGAACACGTTAACCAAAGTCGCTCGAATAGACCAGGAGCCGGAATGGTCCTTTCGTGCTACGGTGAGTTTAAAAACATTTGGGGATATGAGCTTAGTTGGAAAGAGATGAGTGAGCACAATGAAAAGGTGCCAAAAACCGGGAGATAATGAAGAACCTTATTGACTGTCTTTAGGACGGCATGAATAACAGTTTAGAGGTTTAAAAAAACTGCACTAATGAGGTAATTAGTCTTTTCATCACAAAGCAAATAAAATTGGTGAGTGCCGCTTCTCAATTGTGGAATCTGAAGCTTATGTTGTGTGCATTGGGTGAGAAATGTGAATTAAATAAAGCGACCAGACCACTAGCCTTCTTCAAAAGCCAATCTGACAGCTTTTTTACGGGTACATATGCTCACATATATGTCTACATTTAATCAGTTTCTGCCTGAACCGAGTGAATTAACAATTGATGTGATCGCCCCTGCTAACTAACACAATTATGAGGTATTATGAATTTCTAGTTATGTATTTAATTGAGAGTACTTAGTTAGGTGGCTGGCTACAAAATCTGTGTTGTTATATCATGTTAATTTCCCCATGTCATGGGGGGGTGGGGGGGCGGGGGGTTTATTGAAGGCCCAGTTCTGGACCCCACAGTACAATACTGGAGGGTATGGTTGTTTCTTTCTGTTTATAGATCAATTTTAAATCAAATTCCAGCATCACAATTTAATTCACAACTGCCCCAATTAAATTTATTTTCTTTCCACGACAGTAAAATTGGTTTATTGTGTACCTATTATCCATCCCATCCAGACAAATTCAGGTGTATGACGGTTATATGAACATATACTCAAATGTGGAATTAATTGGTAATTTTTTGGATTTATTCCATGGATTTTTAATTATACAAGGCACATTGCACTGTTAATCATTTAAAATACGATTCAGTTATTTTTTTAAGCAAGTGTGTATGGTTTAACCTATGCACAATGCATAACACGCAATTTGCTGTGAGAGCCTGATTGTATTTTGACAGATATACTGCTGAGTGAAGAATAACAAGCCAGCCGCTTATTGATCTTATATCAGCGGGTATGGTGCCTTATCACTGACACAGCAGTCAAGTCTTAAGGCAAATAATCAGCTGTGCTATTCCTTCGTACAAAAGCTGGACCAGCTACAGGCAGTCGGTCATTAAAAGAAATTGGTGTCAAACAAAACCATGATCTGCCAGTTTACTTTTAGATAAAATTAGAGAGACCTTAATCTATCTTGTACATCTAGTATACCTTGGCTAGTATACCAATTATATATTAATTGAAGTAAATTAAAAAATAATTTTAAAAAAACCAAAAGGGATAAAATAATTTATCACATTGTATTATTTGTATTATTACTTGGTTTCAGACACTTTATTTCTTTTCTCATTGCTCTTAACTTAAATGACCGTTTTCAGAGCTGGGAACCAGCACTTTAAACCCTATGATACTTGCTGAACTAGTCCTTGTTCCCATAAACACATCTATCAGAGTCTGGAAATGCTTTTTAATAAAATTAGGAAGAAAACCACTGTTATGGCTGGGGTTCAACCGGCAGAGGCATTATTTTCAACTCATAACTGACAGAAAAGTTTCAGAAAAAGTTTCAGAAATCTCTGCAGGCATCAAGTGAAGGACCAGGGACAATCTAAACCAAGCAGCCCTGTGGCCCTGGGTAACTGTGCCTCACACCACCCTGGCCAGGTGCGTCATGATTATAATAATAGCACAGAATCACGCCATAATAATTAACATCCGTCTTGTAAATTGATGTATATATCATTGCTGTGATGAAAACATGCAGCGTGAGTTCAAATGTCAGCAAGAGAAACACACTTCTTATTCTGTTTTTAAAAAAATATGTATTAGTAATTTATATGAACAAAAACATAATTAAGACTGTGCTATGGTTCATGGATATAACAGTCTTGTTAACTCATTGAAATGTAGACATGAAGGCTAAATATATATCACCACCCCTAACAATGGATTAAAGTCAGCCCCCAGAGGAGGAATTGTTTAGCCCAGTGGCATATCTAGGCTCCACAGTTTTAACGATGATAAAAATTACAGACCCCATTACTGGACACATTTTAGCAACATGTTTTGCCATTTATGGCACAGGCTTAATTTTGGTCTATCATTACACGAAAGGACAATCCATTATGCATCGGTCAGTAATAATGGTGAATTCAATACATAATGTGTATTTTTACGTGGTGATCAATATAAAATTATATCAAACTCATAACACTTGTCCCATGTTGCATATGACAGACATTGAAAAAAGCAATTATTTATGTATCGAAAAAAGTAAATGTAAGCTATGGGCAGTTTTGTGTATAAAGTGACTTATAATTGTTGCGTCCAGTTATAAGAACTGAACGGTAAATTTGTGGAGCTGCTGCTTAGGCGTCATACAGCTAATATAGTGTTGCTTCAAAACTGTGTTTTGGAGAGGGTATGAAGAGAGTTTTAGTAACAGAAAAAGTCTAACAACGGGACAAATGCTGGCAAAGGTAAAAATTCCTCAGGGATTGAACCCAGGACACTCCATCAAGATTATCCCAGCCACGGTATCTTTGACCCATCAATGGTCTTCCCTTTGCTGGGGAGATTGCGTTCTCTGCAAGGCCACACTATTAATCCACTATTGTCTGGACATAGAGACATGGGAAGTGGACCAATAAAATCATTACATGGACTGTGGCTGAAAACAATTCTTGAGCCACCTGAGCAATAATACAGGGTTAATGGATTCACCTGCTGGAAAGGTAATGCAATAACCAGGCTGGCAAAAACTCAGTCTACCGTATCTGCACTTTTGGGTGAAAATGACCCAGAACATGCTTTCAGCCAAGCGGTCTCAAATGAACCCCTTCAATAATGCAACAAAGCATTCTAGGCCAGTGGCACTGCAGGTGTGCCTTAGAGTTTCCTAGATTGAAAGATGCCAGAGGGCAGATATTTATAGATGGATGAATCTCAGAGTGCCTGATACTTAAAGGCAGCAACAAATATTTATGTGTGCATTTTTACGAACCAGGCTGCAGGTATTTAAAGGCAACGTAGTGTCTCTAAACAAATGACTTTCGGTACATCGATTCCCAATCGATGCTGCAGGATTTCTAAATCTATTTAGAAAATAGCATCTTAGCAATTAGCATCTTAATTTATTGAGCCCTTATGTAAATGCTTTGCCTGCGTAGTTCATACCTTGGGTCTATGAACAATTTTGTGTTACCATTTCAGGACAAAGCACCGAAGCTTCTCTCATCTATTGAGAAGTTACAGAATTTTAACAGCTGCTAACAACCAGAAAATGTTGTAACTCCAAAAGAACTGTTTAGAGTCCAGCTGTACAAAAGTGTGCTGCTGTTTATTATTCATGGTGGATGATACAGATAGATTTAGTCAAAGTTAGAAAGTTTTTTTAATTGTTTGTGTTTACTTGTGGAAATATGCATATGTAATTTGGCCCTGATCACACTTTAGGTGTGAACTTGAACCATTAGTACTATTTCATAATGAGCGGAGCTGCTGAGCCAAAATCAAAAATCACTGGCTATAGTTTTGGCTGTAGATAAGAACAGATACATTTTCAACACATTTGCAGGCATTTCCATAGGGATTGCATGTTTTTTTTTGTATTGCCTGCGGGGCAACAGGTTATACTTGCATGACAAAATTCTATCACGGTTGGCACAAATTAAAAAGGGAGTCGTATCCATGCATTATTAAATCCAACACTGTTTGTGTGCCCTTAACAAATCTCCTGTGATCGCGGTCAAACAGCTATGTAGGTTATTTATTCCACAAATTGCTCCAACTCCAACCCACAACCGATGTAAACACAGTCAAGAATGTGGCTGGGGCTGTAGGACAATGATGACGTTGAGTAAGATTCCGGGCAGTAAAGCTGAAAACTTTTTTTCTGTTAAGTTTGTGTAAAAAAGTTGGAAATTATTCACGACAAAGTGTTCCTGCACATATTGCTTTAATAGCAGGCAGTTCACTTGCACTTGCTTTATAATTATTCAAAACCAGCCATTTTCCAGCTTGTGGTTGAAATTTAAATGTATTTATGCAAGGGTTACATCAAAGCATCATCTACAATCAAGTTGCCAAAGGCATTTATCAGGTGTGGGCAAAAAACAAAACTTCTGAAAAAATAAATAAAACTAATGATTACAACTGTGGCTACTTTTAACAGTATGGGCACAAAATTATTTTCCGTACCAACTCAAGGGAGCCAATTGGCTTTTTTGTGAGGGATATAACAGGTTTTATAGAACTGTATCTGTACAGTTCCCCCGGGGTGTGCTTGAACAGTTCCTTCCCTCCTATTTCCAGAACTCAATTGCAACAGTGAACATTTAGCTAATCTAATATACCCTAAATTTAAATATTTTTTACAATCATACATCAGTTAAATATTTTAGTTAAATAACAAAATAAAAATACAGTGTTTTACAGTATAAAATCTTTTTTAGTATACACCAGAACATTTATCAATAACCTAAATTAAGTTATAGATCAAGACTGTATAATACACATAACACATTTTATAGAAGGCTTATTTGTAAAAAAAAAAAAAAAAAAAATTTTTTTACTGTACTCTTGATAAAGCATGTTTCTCATTTTAAATTAGACTTTAGGTACATCTCATTGATCAGGGGTGATGAGGGTAGCAGCGGCATTACATGCCAGATTGAAAGAAAACAGATTACCACAAAAGTCAATACCAATATCTATTTAGTATTTAAGGCACATTTGCTAGACATAGTTATATGTTACTATGGTAACATCAGTCTGCAGGCACATAACGCATTTTTTCCTTCAGATTTAAGGTAGTTTAAGGTAGTTAAGCTTCAATGGAAATTATTTTTATTAAACCATCGATTCTGAAAATATATATGATTTAATGACCAGCAAATTTCAAAAATGATTTAGAGATTCAGACAACTATTCGTGCAACTAAGACCGCAGTCAGTTCACTTTCTCCAATGTTTATTATAGATATCAGTAAACATATATTTTTTCTTTGGCTGTCTACCTGAACTGGTATTGTTGGGATTAGGGCAAAATTTGTTTATAATATATTTATAATATACTTTGGTATTAGAAGAAAAATAATATAAAAAACAATATTGGTCTCAGAAAAATAATACCTTGAAATATAGGAAATATTATTAGCGGTAGAAAATGGAGTAGAAATATATTTTTGAATCATTGTGGTTCTTCATTCTCGAAACTTTACACGTCCCTGTAAAGATAAAAAACCGACAAATCCCCGAAATAATTACGGGTCAAAATTCCTGCTGTCAAGTGGGTGGGAGGTTTTGCATTACGTTGCAGTTTTCCTCTGCTCTTGCTCTCCCTCTAGGCTTCCCCTCACCCACACATGTCTGACATTTCCCCAGCAGCAATTACATTTTTCACTGGCAGACTGGAACATCACAGCCCAAGTGGTATCTTCTCTCAAGACTTATCACGTGTTCCATGACTTCTCAACAGGCACAGTGAAACATATACCAATTTAAAATTTAAAAGCCACCATGCACTAATTATATTGATTATTATTATTTTTTTATTTTTTATTTTATTATTATTTATCGTTCTAAATGCTGACATTTGAAGATAGAGAAATAATTTTAGTCACACCCATGGTTCAGTTTAACGAAACACCTGCACAACCACAATAGCATCCCCTCTGTCTGTATAAAAACTAACTGATTCGTACGCTGATTTTTTTGTACCCCGAATTAATGTGACTAATTTTTATTTTTTCTAAATAAAGTAAGCCTGCCTCTTGCCTGAAGCTATCAACCAACGGTAACCCAAAAGTATGCCTACCCTTCAATCTTTTTCATCCACTCCCTCTTTACAGTCTCAGCATTTTCTGATTTCCAGTATTGTTTCAACACCCACTTCTGAGGTATGTTTTATTCAGGTGTCCAGGCATCATCACAGCAGAAAAATGCAGTCTGAAAATACATGACTTTTCCTGGACTAAAAACCCAGCTGCACTGCAAACTGGAAAGCATTTTGGTGTTTATCAATTATATAAATTAAAATGCACTAAAATGTTATAGAATTTAGAACTGACTTTTTTATGAATCCCCCATGTGCTTAAATGAAAACAATCTGCTCTATAGAAACACTTTAGTTTATTGAAATTAATATAGGTTGATTGAACTGATATGGACACTAAAAAGTGTTGCAGTTTCGTGTTCTTGATTTTTTCTGGGAGCTAAAATAAATTCTATGAAAGGCAGATCTCATGCAGCAAAGCCATCTTCATCCTGTTTCCTCCTTCCTGTGAAGATCCTTTCCCCCCCTTCATTTGAATTCAGTATAGCTCAATACCTGAGGTATGGAGAGGGAGCAGCATTCACATTTTTTGCTTTTCTATCTAAAGCATAAACCCAGGGGCCATCTGTCAACTCATTCCTTTTTGTTTTTTCTCATTTTAATTATTTTTTAAAAAGCAAAGATTATCCTGTATGTCAAATATCCATAAGGGAAATATTCTACCTTTTTTATATTGTGAGTATTGGTTTGTAATAAAAGTAATCAAACACTGTAGCAAAAAGTAGGTTAGAAGATATTAATTAAACAAAACTTCCTTTAGGAAATTTGACCCTAAAGGAGTATTGCTGCAGAAAGCAAAAAAAAAAAGAGATAATTACCATTAATAACGCTGGTTGATATTTCGGTTGCTGAATTGCTAGTGCATAAAGGTAAGTACGGTGACTCATTTGCGGTCATATAACCAATACAATTTTAGTTTAGGGGCTCTATTTTGCCCACGGTGCAAGCTGTAGCGCAAAAGGGCACGGGTGGATTTGTTTTTGTCTGACACAGGTGCTACGGGTGTGACCAGTCATTTGAAGCACTACAAAAAATCTATTAACCAAAACCAAATACAATAACCAGAGCGGAGCAAGGGGTGCATTGTTATTTTCTCAGTTAGTCTAAGTTTAACACCTAAGCCTCCGCCGATCGAGACCCCCTCTTAGCACAAACACAGTCGAAAACTGCAGTGTATTGCATGTCCGACCATGAATGTTTGTAATTGCACGTAGTCCCAATCAAAAAAAATAACATGAACAATTCGCCTAAGTACACTGAAAGGTTATTTATGCAAAGGACATGGGTGAACAGTGCACTTGTCAGCTTTTTGTCTGTAGTGCACTAAAGGATAAGCAGGAACACAGTGGCATTACCAATCAGAAAATAACGTGCAACGCCTTTGAAAAGCGTCCTCTGCCATTTCTAAAACAGAAACTTGTGATGTCACAAACAAACTGCATTTCTAAAGGGAACAAATAGCTGAGATTGGTTAATGCTACTGTACCATTACCACACCTTTATGTCAATTACTGGTTTAGGCCAACTCATTATTTTTTGTTTTTCCACATTTGAATTCCTTAACAGTTTTTTGTGGACATTTTTTCATATTAAAAATTGATGCCCTAAACTAAACACATTTTTTGCACAGACTTTCATTGCCTATGATTACAAGTATTATAAATATAATTTGTTTAATAAAGGATTGAGGAAAATGTCAAAGTGTAAACTAGAAATAAGACTACGCTGAGGTCTGCTACAAATCCGAAAAAGTGTGTGAATGATTAGGATAGAAGAGGGTATGCTGTAGAGAAAGAGTAGCGATACTGAGAGAGAGAATATAGCCCTACAGTTTACAGTCACTCCCTTGTACACTCACTCACTTTATTACTCTGTATATTGAGTCATGTTCTATATTATAGAATACAAATTAAAAGTGGTTACCAAATACATAAAGAAACATGAGTGATTCATTCAGTGTTCAGGTAAGCATTAATAAGCTGTCCAAATAATTCTATAAAACACTATTATGTAAAAAGACACCCACAGAGTTGTGAAAAAATGCTAACTTAAAAAGTAATGTGATTAAACAATATGTTTTATATTAGATTCCCAGCACTTGTAAAAATGTCTGGCTAATGTCACATGGGCCAGTTCTCTTACAGATAATCAGAAAACTCTGTGTAGAAGTAATGTTTTCATTGAGATGGTATATATGGTTTAAATTAAATTCCTTTTCTGTTAATTCCATCTCTTGTGAGAGCCACCTGTCCCTTGATCTTGACCTTGACCTTGTTGCTGTTCAAAGGGTTAAGTATCTGTGATGGGCTTTGCAATGTTCAATGTCTTGCTTTTCTGCTTTTCTGCTTTTATCTTCTCCCTCTTCTTCTTCATTTTTTAAAATACTGTACCAGTAGAGAGTCAAAAAAACAAAGCTGAACATTATCTGTTCAAAGCTGAACACCAGCATCATCTCATCTTTGGTTGTGTCATCTTCTCCTCAGTAGCGATGCAGATTTATGTATAAAATGTGCACTATTTTTGTTGGTCCTGGCTTGTTTAACAATTCATGATTCATTCCATGCACCCGCTGACTTTTTACATTAAAAACCTGACCTTCCTGAAAATTCTGCATTGCTATGTATTATATAATTCCTGATAGATCTGAGTAAACACCCCCGCTACCTCCTGGTCCAACAATGTGCGTCAGCCAGGCAGCCACAATCAGGTTTGAAGAGAAACACCAAACTGGGGAACCACTGTGAAAAGCTATCAAATGCTTTGCACTACTTGAGACTCCATAGCTCTACATAACTCCACAACCCTCAGACAAGGCCCAGCAAGCTGAAAGACTGTAAGAGGACTATCTGGATACCTATCATCACCACAACTGTTACTGGATGATCCAACCCAGTCGAGTTTAATGTCTAATATTTCTGATTGTATGTGACTGCTTTATTTATTCCTCGTATTTCTGTTAATCGTGTTGCCTCAAATGCACATCAAACATAGAGTACATATAGTAGTTTTAGACACGTGTAAAAAAAATTGTGTAAATAGAAGATTCTTTCAAAAATAATCAAATTAAAAGTTTCTATAAAGGACAATAAACCAAAAATAATAAAAAACAGACACCAAAAAAATAAAAAAATAAAAAATGTGAGAGAGTATTTACCTTTAAAACTGCATCAGTTCTGTAAGGTACATTGTTTTATTAGATAATCGGCATTTAGAATGTTCCGAGCATCTTGGAGAACTTGCAACAGTACTTCTACAGACTTTGGCCGCCTGCCTTGTTTCTGTCTGTCCAGGTAATGAAAGACAGCCTCAATGATGGTGAGATCAGGGCTCTATTGAGACCATACCATCTGTGGCAGAATAAATAGAGTGCAAATACGAGTAACAGTTTCTCTAGTGTAAAGTCCTAAATATTATATTACGTGCTAACTGTTTGGTTGGTTTACTATTACTTTGACTTTTTTATAACTTCATTTTTTTACTGAGAACTACTCTATAGTACAGGCATGAGTGAGAATATCAGTTAGTTATTTTTCATATTATTTTTTTTTATTTACCCATCAGCCTTTTCTATCTGCTGTTTCCACGGGTACCGTATAAGAATTCAGGTAGACCTGCTCAACTCTGTTGGATGGACCCAAAGAAAAAAAAAAGAGAAACAACGATTGGCAATTGAGAATCCAGTGATGCAATACTCCTCCTAGCTATACAATCTGACTAGAAGCCAGCTGAAAGGGAAAAGAAATAAGCAATTTTCCTTCCTTTTTTATTTTTTATTTTTTATTTAAGGGCAACCTCATCTTTCTGGCACAACAAGCTTCTGACTTTCACCAGCTTGTCAATTTCCCCCGCCACTCACGGAGAACACCTGTGAGTTGACATGATAGATATCCGTTGTCTACCCTTATAATACAATAACTCTTTATCCCTTCATGCTATCAACACTTGAAACATGTCTACATTTTTTTGGATGCATACATGTGTCTGTTTGGATGTGTGCGTGCGTGTGCGTGTGCGTGTGCGTGT
>JAOVYW010004750.1:0-12853 GCA_025775045.1 Hiodon tergisus | reverse complement strand
TAGTCAATAGGGGGACTGTGACAGTGAAGGGACGGTGGCTATTAGAAATGTTTTGGTGATAAGAACCATTCCTGTTGGCGCACCATCATTGGTGGTTCCCCCCCAGTTGGCTGGGTTCTGCCTTTGGTGGGGCAGGATGGGTTCAGACCACCTTCATAGCCATGTGTTGTTTCCGGCACTCACCCTGTTTGTATGCTGCCATAGATATATGTAGCTGTGACCACTCACAAAGTGAGACCCAGTAGTGAGAGCTTCTTTACCAGCTGCTGGGGGATGATTGTCTTAAATGCTGAGCTGAAGTCTATTAACAGCAATCTGACGTACATGTCCTTAGCGTCCAGGTGTGACGAAGCAGAGTGTAGGGTGAAGGAGATGGCATCGTCAGTGGAGCGGTACGGGTGGTATGCAAACTGCAGGCGGTCCAGTGAGGAGGGGAGGGAGGAGTTGATGTGTCTCTTGGCCAGTCACTCAAAGTACTTCATCATGATGGGGGTCAGTGCTATTGGGCGGTAGTCATTAAGAAATGTCACTGTTGACTTCTTAGGCACTGGGATGATGGTAGCCTTTTTGAAGCTCGCAGGGACCACAGCCTGCCGATTAGTTATAGACGTCTGTGAGGACACCTGCTAGCTGTTCAGCAAAGTCCCTGGGCACTCTCCCTGGTACGTTGTCCGGACCTGCTACTTTGCATGGGTCGACTCAGGATAGTGTCCTCCTCACGTCAGTTGGGTCCAGACGTAGCGCCTGCACTTCAGGGGTGGGTCTGGACTTGCATGCCTGCATATTGTTCTGGGCTTCAAACCGTGCATTTCAGTAGCGGCCAGTATGCTGGGAGAAGCAGGATACAGAGGTGGTCTGAATATCCTAGGTGGGGGTGGGGGGAAGGCTTTGTATGAGTCCCATGTGTTGGTGTAGCATAAGTCCAGCATGTTTTCTCCCCTCGTGGTAAGTTCACATGTTGGTAGAACTTTGGTGCTACAGTTTTCAGATTGGCATGGTTGAAATCCCCAGCAACAATGAAAAAGCCATCGGGTGTGTTTGTTGCTCACTGATGGCGTCATACAGCTCCCAAAGTGCCTCATTTGGATTAGCACTGGGAGGGATATACACCGCTACTACCGTGACAACAGTGAATTCCCTATGTAGATAAAATGGCCGGCAATTCACCACTAATAACTCTAGCTGTAGTGAGCTGTGGGTAGCGACTACCGAGGCATTTACACACCAGTCATTGTTGATATAAACACAGAGCCTGCCACCGCAGGTCTCAGTGTTCCCCTCTGCATGGAAAGATGTTAGCCCTTGTAGATGGATAGCTGTGTTGGGGACGTTGTTGTGCAGCCACGTTTCCATGAAGATAAGCACACAGCTTATCCATGTTTCAGACTGGGTAGTCAGTTGGAGTCTGAGGTAGTCCATTTTATTGTCCAGAGAGCCAGTAGTACTGACGGGAGAGCGGGTTAGCTTTTAGCCTACAGCGTACACCCGATAATTTGCCCCCGCTTCCAGGTCCTCTTGTCGACATAGTAGTCCTAGTCCGCGTAGCTTCTCCGTTAGCAGTGTTGAAGTTGGTGTTCCGTAGTTGCGATTTGAGCCCAACACCATAAGGGCTTTACGGCTATGCTTAAGACGGGATTCACTGTGATCCCAGTAACATGCATTCCGGTCATTACAACATACATTATCACAAAAATTAACACCTTTTGTCGGAACTGATTTTTTCATATTCTAACAATAGGGTCAACTTTGTTGGCGTCCATGCGCGCCGCCATCTTGCATCAACCCTTTAGTGACAGCATATTCTATATGGGTTCCAGGTGCATGTGAAAACTACAGACTAATAGACGCAGAGTGCACTTTTCTGAACCAGTGAAGGTATACTCTCCAAATGAGTGATTCACAGAACAGTCACTGATTCAGATTCGTAGGTTCGTAAGATTCAAAAGATTAATCTGAGTTAGTGAATCTGAATTAATCAGTTCAACCAGGCATGAATCACTCGTGGCTGTGCTGTGTGCAAGCGCGAGTCATTGAAAATCTATTTCAAACTAAATATGTTCACATATATTATATATATTATATGTTATACTTAATTCTCAAAAATTGATTTATCTAGTTAAACAGGTCAGACAACAGAATATTGACATTGCCTGATTCTACTGGTTGAATACATACCATATATTTATATTGTTTGTTTTATGATAATACTGACAACGGTGTCAATAATGTTAATTGTAAGGCTTTTTTAAAGATCAATACCAAATCAAGTATTAAGCAATACTTCTTAATACTTACTCAGAGGCTGTCCAGCATTGGAGTATGGTGGCTGACTGTAATATTTGCATTACTTTAATAGGAAGGGCAATTCAGCCAACACGTTATTTGGAGAGGCAAGTAAGAAGGAGACATTCTACATTAAGGCTATGGTAAACACGAAAATGTAATAAATTAGGTTGTTTGTTTTAAAGTCTCAATCAATGTGAAGTGGTTCAATTTCAGAAAAGAATGTGTGTGTCTTATTTTAACACCAGGAGGATGTCAGGTAAATTATCGTTTATTCCTGATTTTTTCATATTCTAACAATAGGGTAAATTTAGTTGGTGATTTGGTAAGCCTTTGGTAATAATATTCTTTAATTGTATAATTTTGTATGATATCACATTGCTCATTTGCTTACCTGAACATACAATACAACCCAAAGACACTGTTCATGTACCTAGTAACTAATTTAGACTGATCTTTATTCTACATTACTTAATTTAGCCAACCAAAGCCAAAAATAGTACTGAACAAATCAGTAGTCAAGATCATTTTAAAGAACTGTACCATAACCACATAGTGGCAGGTGGTGAGTCACTGCCATGTGTCTGTATATTTACTATGATATCCACTGCTTTCTTCACGTCTCCTTTATTAAAATATGAAATCATCAACTGATTCATAATTCAATCTTTAAATAGTTTTGGAAATATTGTATGGTTTCAATCATTAACCTTAATGGAAACAAATTTTATTTTTAAACCAGCAACCATTATTCTGTGTTAACTTTGCTTTGTTTCTATTGAAAATAAGCATAAACCCTGGTTCTCTGAAATATTAACCATCACTAATGGGTGATTTCCCCTTTAGAGCCCTTAGCAGTATGCCAAATTACATGAAAGCGATTACATCATGTGATCGTAACTATAAAAGGCAATCACCTTTTTAGATCTTCCTCTTTCTTCAGAGCCAGTGCTGTACCTCAGTGATCTTGAATGATGGATGGATGGAGTTATGGATAATATTTATATTTCAGGGAGCCAGTGTTGTGGTAAATAACCTTACGTTCCCTTTCAAATACACAATATGAACCACCATATCCCCAATCTGTTATGGGAACAGCTGTACAACGCTACCAGTCAGAGTGCCAAACCACATGCAGCACAGAGCCCAGACAAGGAGCTCAATTTTTGTGGGTGGTGGTGGAAAGCCCATCGTCCATGGCTGCATCCAGCACTCTGGACCCAAACCCAGGGAGCTAAGAGCCTACAACGTTCAAGTAATCTAGTGAACATGTGTGAAGTGCCCTGAAACATTGCCCACAAAGTGGCCTGACTTCTGGTTGAGTGGTCACTAACTCTGTTCGGCAGCAGAACCTTGCAGAGTTGATATGTAATCTTCATCAACTCTGTCAGCCATCTGCTGGATCTGCTGACCTGTCTGTCCCTGCAACTGGGAACCACAGAAAATAAACAGTTGCTTAGTCTGGCATTGAGACCCCATTCTGATAATGTGCCTGAGCTCTCACTGGGCATAATTTATGGAGATGACAGTCCCAATCTGACTTGAAACAGCGGGCGGGAGTTTGACCATGATTTTATATGCGGCTGATACAGACAACACATTTACAGATACAGACAACACCTTTAACTCACTGACATGCTACGGTAATAGCAGTCAAAAAAAATAAAGCTATCAAGACAAAACACTCTACTCTCCAGTTAGGGCCTGAAGCATGATATTCAGCCTCCATTTGGGAACAGTATTATATCTCAGGAGCTGTGCACCTCTAATGATCTGGCTTACCAGAAAATAGGCACCAGGAGAAACATCATGGAAATGGCAGCTAAGTAAACCTTCAATGTGGAAGGTCTTCGTCTAACAGGTCCTGCAGGAATTGTAGATTCACTATATCGCTATAAACAGCTTCTGAAAAACACCCCACTTGTAGATATACTGTGCAGGAAGGGAGGTCATCCTAGCACTCAGAAAGCTCCAACTGGCTCAGCTGAAGTTTATCTGGACCTGATGCCACTAGTGCCCCTTGCCTGAATGCACTGGGGCAAATCCCAAGGGCTCTTGTTCAACATTTGCACCAGAGGAGCACTTCATAAAAGATCATTTCATGGTTCCACTCACATGATCTACGCAGTCTCACATAATTTGGCAAAACAATCCATTAGTGATGGTTCATATTTCATATTTGATAGGGGAAAATTTATTTTCATTAAATATTATGGATTACTGTCAATAATCAGGGATCAATGTAGAATTCAAGAGGGTTGGCAACTTTAATTATCTAAGCTTGTGTTTTACGTGACATTTTTCTCTGCATTTTCAAAAGGTTGGCCTACTTTTTTACTATTTTAACTATTCCCTGTTAGACTAGGCTTTCGCATCATCTGGGAGTAGAGTGTTACCAGGCCAGGTTCTGCTCGCCATGCCCCTTGAGCCCAGGCTTAGATACCTGTGCCCTGGCTAAGGAGCTGCAGCTAGAGGCTATGTGCTGGCTGAAACTTTGCAGTGGGAGGTGATTGAGTGCATGGTGGTGAAGTACTTCACCACAGGCACAGCATTGACGAAGCTAATGACCAACTGGGTTAATGCCAGCAGCCCACTGATCTTGACAAAGTGGATCCTCCACCACATTGCCTCATTTTCCATAAGAGCGTCTGCCTGAAGAAGCATAATCAGGCCCACCAGAAAAAAGGGGGTGATAGGTCAGCTGGGAAAGCAGAAGTTACATGATTTTCTTTTTCAGGAAGGACGGTGTACATATTTTATATTTATTTCGTAAAATCTATTGCCCAGTTATTCACGCTTCCTTATTTAACATACTTATTTATATAATTTTAGTCGGAATGTTGTCAGGGGTGGCACAATAAAGGAAATCAAAACATTGACTCATTAAAAGGACAAGTTGTTGGTGCACTGCTCTCTCTCTGGGGTTGAAGGAGAGTTTTTGTTTTTGCCAAACCCCATGCTGAGACAATGGAGCAGTACTAGTAGCTTAGTCTCTGCACCGCACCCATAGTGTTTGCACCACAGCCTTGGGCAAACTGGAACACATCAGTGTATGTACATGTTTAGATGCAGTGAGCTATGGGTAGCTAAAAAAAAAAGTGGTGTGGTGACACACAGCTATGAATCTATTTATATGCAAATGTACTGGTTTGTCATACCATTCTAAGCCTTTAAGTGCATACTCTTACAGGAAGAACAAGTTATCGAGGTAAGTAAGAATAATAGTAACAAGCTTTAAAAAGTTTACAGTGCAGAAAAAAAAGTTGTGCAGTTGTCTCTCGTAAAGACGTCTACTCCAGCTTTGTGTATGGTAAGACTTTAAAAATGTGCATTGAGATGTATTTCTGTATTTTCTAGTTTGAGAAGTGATTTACAGACTGTATCTCATCATACAACAATTTACTTATGAGAAGTAAACTGTCGTACAATATTAGATTTTTACCTTGTTTGTCACAATTAACTTTTCTTTAAGGGGATAGTTCTATTTCATTCTTACTTTGTTCACATTGTCAGCTGTGGTTGTTTGCTGGGAGTTGTGCTGCCCCACATCTGAACCATGTAAGAGGGATTACACTTAAGCAGGACATAGTTGAAAGAAACAGGATGATATGACCCAGTAAGCACGCATAGCAAGTAGGCTACTGTACATCATTAGGTGTACTGGTTAGAGCCATGGGATTTGTGCCTTTCCAGCACACACACACGTGTGGGTTTTCTTGGTTGTTTGTAACTCAGTAATAGAAATAGTCAATATTTGTTTTTCATTTGAGTATAAAATTTAAAAGTTAAACAAATTTGGGAACAAACCTACATCTTTCCTTAAATTGGCACAATTGTCACACTGTTTATTGGAGTACAGTTTAAAAATGAAGGAACAATTGTTAGCTCAGGTGAAATACTGCACTTTTACCCCTAGTTGAGGGAGATATTGTTTTACGAGAGGTGAAAGTGATAAAAACAACCTGGATAAATCAATCAAAACCTCATCGAACAGACAAAAAACTAACCAAATACATAAAACGGAATTGAGTTAAAAAAAAACTCAAACCATCTAACTAACCAGAACAGTATTGAATGATTAAAAAAAATTATAGGCATGCGCAGTTACGGGGGTGGTTAGTTTTGTTGCAGCCCGATTTTGTCTAGTTCAATTGTGTGCAAGTACACTCAACCTTGCCCAGTTCAATCAAGCAGATTGTGTTCGCGTGTTCAACTAATCATACTGATTTATTATTATAAAGTCGTGTACTTGTAACTCGCAATCCGTAATCATAAAAAAAAATCAAGCTTTGCAGTGCGAGTTTACGTCAAAATTGGGTTGTTACTTTGTTTGTCACATTTCATTCAGAACTGATTTTTTGCTAGGTTACCTAACTAATAATGCTGATGCAGGCAGCTTCTTGTAAAACAGCCACATACCGATTTCTCTGCAGCAAACTGTTTCTGATGATAATTATGAAATTGTTGCCTTTACACCCAATCTTGCTTTTCGGTTGTGCTGATAACATTGATCGGGCTTTGAGCATTTATAGCTATCTTGTGGAAAAAATTTTATCCTAACGCTTACAAACATTAAGCTATCAACGCATTACCACTAGGAGAGCTAGCCAAGTTGACCAGTTATCTAACTAACCCGTTTTGGATTTCTTGTGAAAAACAACACATCAACCTAACCCAATAATTGTGATTTTGTTGAGACTAAGTGCAAACATTTGACAATAATTGATGAAATACACAACGTAGAAACTATTTGAAAACGGAAAGATTTGAGACCTGTTTTCGGAGATTGCCTTCCATGGTCATAATCAGCGGATAGCGGACTGAAACAGAGCAAACGAGCACCAATAACGCAACCGTGTTTTTAATTTTTTTAAATTGGTTAGGCATATCCTCAGATCAATCGTTATACCACAAGAGATGCAAGCTATCGAAGTTTTGTAAAACGGACTTCCTATTCAGGAAACCATGTCAGAACAATGCTTATACAACGCAAAAAGAGTGAAAATGGCAATCGCACTAGATTAAATCGACCTCAACAAAAAGTACCAACGAAGCTAAATGGGGTTTTTTTTTTTTTTACTCGGTGCTGTTTGGTTAAGATTATGCGTTTGTTTTTAGCAAAGTGCACATACTGTTTAATTTTTTCACGTGGTACGGTGAAATCGGTACAGCTGCAATGGGAATACATTGCACAAAGGTTCTTCGCTCCGGGGCAGGGCATGCTGCTTCACTAATTGAGCCATTGTGTAATTATGGAAATGATCCCCATCCCTAGACATACGTATTCACCGATGTAGGTATTATTTACATGTTCGCAAAGCCATTTCTGTCCCTCCCTAACTCTCCCTAAGCATGAAACGAGCCGGTCTTTCGGCACCTGCCTGCCCTTGTATTATGTTTTTGTATGTGATGGGGGTGGTGGATGGGAGGGTCCTTGTGCTATGTTGAGTTTGTTTTAGTTCCAGTATGTGAGCAGCTGACTGTTAAACATTATTGTTTTTCATCATCCCCAGCAAACATTTAAAAAGGCCTTAGAATTTGGAATGTTGATACTCTTAAATAAATATGGAATACGTTGTTGCTGGAATGAGGATCTTAGTATCATGGAATTAAATTGTCACATTATAAAGTCCATTCTGTGTAACCTTACTGTCCCCCTTCCCGTTGATTTTCTTAGGTGGTATTTATTAATGTGGTATCCACCTTTTAAAATACAGAAATATGTTTTCTATTAATTTAACTACAGTTTTCTTTAGTTCATCAGAGTTCTCTTCCCAGTGGTTGCCTTGCAAAGTACTCTGTGACTGTCCACAGTGAAATGTGACAAGCAAAATTATATTTGAAAAATTGATTGATTAATGATCTTAACAATATTTACAATATTTTCCTAATGTCTCTGTTATACATTTTCTGATTTCTCTGTAGGTTTAATTCCACAACATTTCCAGCAACTGTATGTGCTGATCAACTTGTCCACTACTCGATCAAGACACCATTATGAGCAGCATGTCCCGTGAGGCAGCCTACACTGCACTGATGCAAGGCATAGAGGAGCTTGACTTCCAAGGATGGCCAGTGCCCAGTGACCTGGTGTTGACCGGAGATCAGGCCTTCCCATTGGCTATAAACCCCCGGGGTCAGGTTCTGATGGCAGCCTCCTCCTATGGGCAGGGGCGCATTGTGGTGCTAGGTCACGAGGACCACCTCACGGCCTTTCCTTCTTTAGTGCAGAATGCTCTGACCTGGCTGAATCCTGCTGGCAACACCATGGTGGGTGTCCATGAGACCTGTAGGCAAGTGGCCGGCAGCCTGTGCCACAACGACCTCCAAATGGAGGTGGTGGGGGAATTCCGCATCGGGCTGGGGGTCTACGTCATTGATGCCTACAGTGTGGAGGAGACCACCAAGGAGCTGGTGGGATTCATAAAGGCAGGAGGAGGCCTGCTTATTGCCGGGCAGGCCTGGAGCTGGGCTCGGAATAACCCTAAGGAGAACTGCCTCTTGTGCTTCCCTGGGAACAAGGTCTGCAGCGTCGCTGGAATCTATTTCTCAGCACTAGAGGGAGAGCTGGGTAGATTCCCTGTGCCTGCGCAGATCCCCTGTAGCTGGCTGGCTGTGTCGTAAGTGCTGGGGTTGAGGGGAACAAAGCCTGCTCCTCAATATCCACTAGACAGTCAACATAGCATGAAGTAACAGAACTGCTGAGTTATTTCTGTTTTTCTTTGACAAGCTTTTCATGGAACTTCTTGTTTTATGTTTATATTATATTGTTTATATTACATTTCTTTCATATTATTTTTATATAAGACACTGTGAGCTGCCTTTTTTGCATGTATCCTTACCTCCCCCTCTTAGTTTTATACAATGTTGAGGTAGTAACATTATTTTTGTACAGGATTCAGATTTATTCTCTGTATGACTTGGTTTTTTCACACAATGCCCTGTTCCAGGATTGGCAAGGACTTTAAGGATGACCTGGAGTTCCTGCTTGATGGAGTGTCTGAGTTTGACATCACCGGTGGGGCAGTGCCTTCAGAGATCCTGGTGCATGGTCCCTTGGCTTTCCCCATCGCCACCACCAACAACGGCAAGGCTTTCTTCGCCGGTGCCTACTATGGGCAGGGCCGGGTCATTGTTGGTAGCCATGAGGGCTTCCTGAGCCGCAAGTGTCTGACCCATTTCCTGACCAATGCCCTTCTTTGGCTTGATGAAGGCCGAAACGGGCACGTGGGCGTCCTGCCCCACCTGGACGCAGCTCACGCCCTGCTTAGTGAATCTGGACTGCGATGCGAGAAGACGGGCTTCAGCAAGGACCTGAGTGTCTATGTCTGCACTTCCTACAGTGATGCCGGTGCCGCCAACATCCAGGACTTTGTGGCAGGGGGCGGCGGCCTACTCATCGCCGGCCATGCCTGGTACTGGGCGCAGAGCCATGGGAATAGCAACCCCATGACTGGTTACCCAGGGAACCACATCATAAACAAAATGGGTCTCAGTATCCTGGGCCACACCCTGAATAGCGGCTTGTACAAGGCCTGCTCAGAAGCCTACCACTTCCGCAGCATGCTGCAGAGCTTTGTGGGTCACGTGACCTGTGGGCAGGAGCTGCTTCCGCACGAACAGGATTGTCTGAAGAGGCTGGGCCAGGACTGCGCCACCTTTTTGCGCATGCGAGCCCATGACTGCCCTTCCTACACCTCAGTCCTATCAGTGCTCACAGACATGGTGAAGCAGGCCGGGGTGCCCCAGGTCACCCACAACTGCCCTGTTAAGGACCCCAAGGACCTCCTGCTCCTCCAGGTGAGCACTGAAGTGTACAAGGCATCCCCTGACCCAGATGCCCTGGTGCCCTGCATCATCCAGGACATGCCCAACCTACCTGTTGTTCCCAACGCCAGAGTCAGAATTAACGGAAACACCCAAGGTGGGGGCCATGACCACAGTCTCATCGCAAACAAATTGTGTAAAGGGGGTTGGGAATGTACAAAAATGTGATTTAACTGAGGAAATGTGCTCTAAAATGTGGACTTCAATTCTAACAGCACTTCACAGATCAATTCTTAGGTAGTTTTATCTACATTTTTTTCCATCATTAGAAAGTCAGCACAATAACGTTCTGTATGTCGAGAAAGTAGTTTGTGAGGCAAAGTAAAGCCCAAAGGTAACAACTGAAGAATGAATGGATGTTTAAGAATGAATTGCAGCTGCTTCATACATTTCAAACCCTACTAACTCAGCTTCAGTGTAGTGTAGTTCTACAGATTTAGTGTGTCACACACAGCCTCTAATGCCCCTAGGCTCATTTGTTGTCTAATTAATCAGAAATCAACAGTCAATACGTAAGTGTGGAAATAAAAACGAAAAATTATTATGTTGCCTAAACTATGTGAATTCAGTTACCTGACTTGTGGGGTTCAGTCTATTAGAACGGCAACAATAGATTCAAGCATACACTGTTCTCAAAGTAAGCTTGCATGCTTTTGGCCAATACCATGACCAATGTAATTTCGGTTTGAATCCAACCTGAAGCCTCGATTGAAAATGAGGATCCAACGTTCATGTTCTGAGGTTTGAACAATTCTCCTGAGGAGTGCCTGAAACTTTCAGAAATTATTCTAAGTAGTTTGGTTAAATTAATGGATTTTTTTTTTTTGGTATTGTATTGTGTGAATAAATTTGATCTGAAAAAATAATTTGTAAAACATTTGCTCTGGCAGTGATATAGAGCCAAATCATAAACGCATATTGATTTTTTTGTTGTTGTTGAGAATATACTTATTGAACACATTTCTTCTGTTATATATTTATGTTACAATTAAACTTTTTTTTCCTGGAAATCCATATGGTGTTCTACAGCCTCAAAGTGTGCATGTTATTTTTTAATATGTATTTATTAGCTATTTTCCATGCTGCTAGCAACTTACTCAGCATTTTATATTATAGGTGGCGAGGAGTGGAAGAGCACTGGCCTGTACCTTTCTCCTGGAATGAGGACCTACATCTCTCTTCCCTCGCAAATCATTGGGAAGGGCTGGAAGGTATGCCACACGTGTGCACTCAGGCGGAATCTCCAGGGTCGTGTCTCAGGTGTGAACATCTGTTGGCCAAATTGCATTGTCATAACAACAGGAACTGGACATTTTTACCCACAGGTGCAGATCGGCTGCCAGACAGATGACATTGGCAATGCGGACCAACTGAAGAGGGCGCCAGTGGTGCACAAGCGCTTCTCAATAAATTCAGAGATGATGCAGTTGTCTAACCTATGGGGCGGGCTCCTCTATCTGGTGGCACCACCCAAAAGCTCTGTGGGAGAGCTGGAGATTGTTGTGCAGTGGGCCATCCGTGCTCCTTTCTATAAGTCTGGTAAGACTATCAAACAATGAGAAGATGTATACTGGCAGTAAAAAAACACAAGGTGCTCTGAGAACAGTTATCTATTTACGGAACCCAGTTAAAGTCTCTTTGCTAAATAACTCAAGCAGCAATTTATCATCAACAAGAACTCAAATTAATTTGTCTGCACAACCATTAGAATGTTTATTATGGTTCCAGCAGCAACGTTTTTGTTAATGTTTCTTCTTCCTCCTCTTCTGTAAAATTTTCCAACAAATAACAATAACTTCTATTCCGTTTAAATAATTTTGCTGGAAATTGGTGGGGTTATATTAAGGGTATTTGAGACACCAGACCAATGTCAAAAGATCCCTCTCCACATGGTAAAACATACTGCAACTGCCTACTTTTTGAGGTCACCTCCCTTTGTTTTTCCCAAAATAACTGAATGATGGGCAAATCAAATTTAATTATATTAAAAAATTTGTGAAAATCACTTCAAAATCTTTTGATAAACTATTAACCTGATTAATGTGACATTTGGTATGTATACTGCTTGTACTAATACCTAACCTAATTGTGAAGGAATAGTTTCGTTGGCAGAAGGTGGCTACAGCCGTCTTAAGGGATGAAGGGATATGAAGGGAAATTATTGATTTTTAAAATTTTTATTATATTTGACCTTTTTCAAGAAATAACTTCAGCTTTTAGACTGATTGAAAATAGGAGCACTGATTTATATGCTTTGAGCATTTATTTCTCTCACGGAAACAAAATGTATATCTCCCAGTAATTACAGACTCCTTTAATAATGTGGCCTCATGCTTGGATGTTTAGCTTTTTATATGGTGAGTACATTGACACGACAGTCAAACTGTTACATTGTGAAGGAATAGTGGTAATGCAAACCATATGGCTTTAATGCCTTTTAATTACCAGATTTTCAATTCATTCATACTTATGAATGAAAGCAACATTTTGACTATTTGTGAAAAAAAATTTTTAAATCTCCACAACAGCAGATCAAATTGACTTCAGTTTTCGGTGTTCAGTTTGACGTTTGGGAAGAGATGCCACACATTTACTTAACGTGGGTACCACAGGATGGCTTCAATGCACAAATGTTTTGCCACAGTTGCTTAAACCACCTGCAGTTATATTTCATATATTTGCCTTCATTATCATATATTGTATTGTAGCGTTTTTCGGAGTGCTACTTCTCTGCGCGGATTCA
>JAOVYW010004749.1:8980-44904 GCA_025775045.1 Hiodon tergisus | reverse complement strand
ACACACACACACACACACACACACACACACACACACACACACACACACACACACACACACACACACACACAAATGAGCAGCTCTCTCAGTAGTACAGTAGTATAGCCTCTCATTGAATTTGAAAAATGGTGATCTGAGGGCCCTTGTTCTGCATGTTCTCTTAACCAGTTAAACCCACATCAGCATAAATAATGTAGGGTCCATTGCACAGTTAACAGTGCCCAGGGATTAATAAACGAATAAGCAATGTAGGCATGGCTGATATCTGGCAGAGTGGGACTACAGGCAGGTTTCTTACGCAGCAATCTGTTAACCAGCCTTGTCATGTAAAGAGAGGTAATAATAACCCAAAAGAAGCTAGTGACGTGGGAAGTCCTGCCCCCAGCTAAATGCTTTGGTATTCCAATGCACACTTGGCAGGAGTTCGACTTTAGGACATTCATGTGAAATGAAATCTCCAGTGATATTGCTGAGGTCTCTAGTTTTACTTTAGGTTGAAATGAAGGAACACAAAGCATGCTCTGTACTGTATTGACATATTTTAGAGTTCTCATGTAGGAAACCTTTTAGTTTAGAGAAAGCAAGCAAAACGAATGCAACAACTTGCAGCACTTAGAAAGTGTTTACCTGACAACTAAATTAAAGAGAGCTCTTCAGAGCATTGGAAAATATTGTTTACCCTATATTGATTCCCATCAGTTTGACTGCCTTTCCAAATTGACTTTGTAAACCGGTAGCACTTTTTCTGATGATCCACACATGCCAATTTGGAAGCTACATCAATGTGCCCTAAGACTTATCCAGGCTGTTCTCGAGAGCAACCCTTAGATTCCTTAGATAAAGAAGGGAAGAAATCATTTATCTTCATGGTCTGTGATGGAATTAAAACAACATTTAACTTTTTCATTTTCAGCTTATCCAGTTCAGGGTCTTGGAGCACCAGAGCCTAACCTAGCAGACCTGAGCACACCCAGTGTACATACAGACAGGTGATGAATTAAAGGAAAAATCGCTGCACCTGCACATAGATTCTACAAGTCTTTGGAACTGTACTGGAGGGATGGAACACCATTCTTCATTTGGTGTTTTGATTATGGCGGTAGAGAGTGCTGTCCAATATCTCCCATAGGTGTTCAATTGAGATCTGGTAACAAACCATTTGAGTCACACCATTTTCACGCTCATAAAACCATTCAGTAACTCCTCATGCATTCTGGAAGAGACCATCAGGATAGAAATGTTTCACCATGGGATAAATGTGATCACTCTAATTTTGTAATGATTTTCTGTGACTCTTCCCTCTAAGCAGACAAGTAGACCCCTGGAAAATGGCATCCACAGCATAACAGAGCCTTCGGACCCCCTCACTCTAGGTTTTTTCTTTAAAGTGTCACCCGTCTGTATGTCCACGAGACACAGACACAGCCTCACAGAGCTGATTGCACAGTTGCTAAGCCACACAATGTGCAAGGAGAAAACTCAAAAAAAAGCAGTGACCTGAGCCAGAATCGAACCCAGAACCCTGGCATTGTGGGCCACCGTGCCGCCCTAAAGACATACCAGTTAAAAAATATAATTTAACTTCCACCAGCTGACATGAGAGCTGCAGTGTATGAGACTGGACATTTATTAGATTAGCTGGCCTAATGAGTTAACAGATCCAAAGCAGTCAAATCTGGCAACACGTCTGGAGTAAACTCTTACAAAAAGACAACTGAACATCTCCCTACTGATGAGAGCATGTTTAAGTTGGGACACTGGTTTTACACTGCAGGAAGACATCACAAGACTGACCCCAGAACAGAGAGGGTTCTGAGGGTCATTTTCCTGGCATGATTTGGGTCCACTTGCCCCCTTAGAGGGAAGGGTCACAGCAAATCATTAAAAAGTTATTCTTAGTGATCACCTTTATCCTATAGTGAAACATTTCTCCGACCCTGGAGGGCAGTACATACTATTGACATTGTTTCAGCTCCTGGTGCCAGCCACCAGAGGATGGGCTCCCCCTTTAGGCCGGGTTCCTCTTCAGGTTTCTTCCTCCCAGCCTATGAGTTTTTCCGGGCCACTGTTGCCACTAGCCTGCTTTCATGGGGTCAGGCCTGGAAATATGGTATTGCCCTTTATTGTATAGCGTCTGTGATATGTAAACATGTTAAAATAGCTTTATAAAAATAAATTGATTGATTGGTTGGTTGCTGCTCCCACTGCTTGTGCTCCCCAGGAAGTGCACTTTCCTGCACTTGAGGCCCTGTGACATAGCTGCTGACCGTAGAAAAAAAACATACCCAAATTATTAATCATGACTGCAGATAATGGAACAACGAATCATTACTATCATGGGCAAAACGGAAACCAAATACCAGCATCTGGAAATAACATAATGACAGTACAGGCCACCATTCTCAACCGTGTCACTACAATCAACATCAGCAGCTGTTTCATTCCAAGCATGGTTGTGCATCAGTGGAGGAGTCAGGGAATGTTGAAGGGTGGCAGTCAGTAAAAAATAGATGGCTACCTCTCCAACAAGCATTGCCTGTTTAGAATGACTAACATGGGTTTTTCTGGTCACATTTAATGACCTAAGCGTAATGAAGGTCGAAGAACACCGCCAACTTTACGCCATTATTAGAATGGAATTAACATGTTAGCCTGTGATTTTTCTTCCAGCTTGAATCATTGGGATTTAAAAAGCACCACAGTGCCATTTAATAGACCCCTCCCTGGGTTGTGAATGAAAACGCAGCAGCCACTGGGCAGGCACCTGCACCTATCCACACATACATGCACACACTCACGCCATTGTTCTACCTGCACCTATCCACACATACATCCACATATACTCACAAAATTGTCCTACCTGCACCTATCCACACATATATACACACTCATGCCATTAAGAAACTGTGATACACAGGAAAATTCTATATGAGAGAACAAGAAGCACTGGACCTCCAAAGTTCATTCCTAAATTTCTTTATTTACATGTAACCGAGATGGAGGTCACACCCTTGATTATAGATGACACTTAGTGATTCAAACATAATTGTGAATACACTTTGTTTACTAAACTATAATTATTTATTAACCGTATTATTTAAGCATTGGCTCAATTTTCATCTAGCCAACTAAAGACATCACAGTGTGTAGGTGTTGATTCCACAATTAGCTAGCAAATTACAAACAGCAGATTTCTACACTTATAACAGAATGAGTATGTGGAGGCAACAAAAAAAAAAGAAGACTGATTTTGTATTAAAAAAAAGAAATATCTAGTGAATTCTATTGGCAGTGTGAGTCCAATGATGAAGCAAGATATTCTAGAATACATCAATAATTTAACAAGCATTCCTAGCAACTTGATACCGTCAATTACCGCCGGATTCCAGAGATGGCATGTATAGGACATTCATTCAAAAGGAATACGGTCACTACAGAAAAAATGCTTTAAATTCCTTTAATGGTTGTGTTATAGGTTTTGGAAGCATTTATTCAAGAATTGGGTCAGCAGCCATACAGCAATAATCAACTAATCAATACCAAGGGCCAAACGTAACTAAGTAAAACAAAGTGAAAACTTAAGAACTCAACGACTAAACATGGACAAGTCATCACATCAGGAGTTATATTCAGCTCTAATAAACGGCATGCTGGAAATAATATTTGCAAAAATATTTGCCAGTCAAACGACTATCCATACACATACAAACTAGAAATGTAGGCCATATATTAAATCGCACGTTAATACAGCATAAGAACATTGCTTCGATGTTGAAAATTAAATAAGAGCCTAAGACAAGCAAGGTAAAAAGGAGTAACTAGAGTAAACATTTTTTAAAATTGGTGAAAAAATTTTTGGCCAACAGTGGGCAAATGAAATTAGCCACAGTCACAAAATGTCCCTTCAATGAAGGAAAAATTAGCCATCTAGAGGAGATCATTGAGGAAAAAATGAAGTTTTAAAGGAGTCAACTCCCCTGGACCCTCAGAAAGTAAAGCGGTGGCGATTTGAGAAGTTTTCAAGAACCTCAGATCTAATTAAAGGTATACTTTTAATCCACACAACAGGCATGCATGAAGTTTCCAATTCTTAAGTTAAGTGGTATAATAAAATTATGTACACATTAAATACTGAGCATTAAATAACATCAGCAAAATGGTTTATCAGAAGCAGGCACAAAACAGTAAAATAAAAATCCAGTTGAAATCAATAATGATGCACAAAGAAAAATCAGTAAGAGATCCTCCAAATTCTGAAGGCCACCTGGAAGCAACATAATTTAAAAAGACAAATTTCCCTTGTGACTTAACACAATTAGTGTATCTCTCACATAGAATCCGTAAGTAAAAGTTGAATCCTGTCACAGAGGCACTAATGTAGTTCGAACAAGTGTGTGTGTGTGTGTGTGTGTTTAGGGAACAGCTTAAGGCTACATTTAAGCCATCTTTAGTTAGGTTGGTTTTTTTTAAAATAAGTATTTGCTTTGTAATTAAGAAGGCTTTATATTGTTACATATATTGTGTTATTATTAAACCCAGCCCTTTAAAAATACATCTCGTCACTTTAAGTTCAAAAGTCTACGTCCTGTTTTTCATGTATAAACAGTTTGAGAAAGTATAACAAGTCAATCAATAAATTAGATCCTATGAAAATCCAAGTAATTTTTAAAGGTTACGATTGTTTGTTTCTTCGAGAGGGATGAATCCAGAAGAAAAACTAAATGAAATTAAGGTTTAAAATTTTTAAAAGGTTTAAAAGAGGAAGATGCTAATGTGTGCGCTTTCTTGTCCTCTCTGTCCATTTGCTTGTGTTGGCAGAGGAGTTTCATTCTCTATCCTACCAGGAATACAACAGCAACATTTTTTGCAAAACACAGGGGGCAACTCAAACTAAATAAAAATACCTAAAAAAAACTTGGAAGAATGAATTTTTTTTTTTTTTTTTTTTAAAGCATGCATGCACAAATCACAATTCACAAACTTGACCAGTATCTCTGCAGACCATTAAAAAACAAAAAACAAACAGAAGAGGGTAAAACCAGCGTCTTGACACAGCCGTTCCATAAAACAGTTCATCTTCTTCCAGCTAACTGGCATTGTCCTAGGTTAATCCCAACACTCAAAACAGCCAAGCTACAGCACTGCCTCATGCATGGGGTATAAGGAAAACAAACAAAACACTCATTTTCAGTTCTACTCCTTTTCATTGAGCTGTCCAACACAAAGGCCCCAGGCCCCACAGACAATCAGACAGCTTGTGTGAGGAAAAGGAAGGGAGAGAGAGAGGAAGGAAGCTAGTCGCAGGGCAACGGACTGTCCAATAACCTCCCTCTCTCAGCACAGGCACTCGCCCCCCCTCCACCAGTGCTGTGGAGTTGTAGCCGAAGATACGGCTGCAGGTCACTGTCTCCGGTCTTCTGTTTCCGATCTTGAGAAAGCCATCACAACGTCTTCAGCACCTGAAGAAAACACAGACTAAACATTAGGTGTAAACATTTGGAGACAAAAGAACAGACTTCACTACAAAACACCACATACACTTCAACTTTATTGATCTAACACATTATTGGTTGCAGCAGCCATGAGACTATCTACCTGATGCTAAATTTTTTTTAATATATATATTTTTTTTTAAAGTCACTGCCTTGGTCTCACATTTCCATTCAATAGAAATTACTTTGCAATCATCAGAATGTTTGGGAATAAATTCAGAAACTGTCATATCACCACTGGAAATTAAAGTAAGTATACTCAATGTGAGGACATTACAACGTGACAAAGTGCCCTTTCTGGCTTCGGATCCTTCTTTGAGGGGATCGTTCTTTCTTACAGCCTTCTTTTAGGATCACTAAGCAAAACTGCATCAGAGCAGTCGACTGAAAGACATTTTCCACTGATCTCTTCTTCCTTACGCACATTACAGGGTGCAAACAATTAAAAATAAACGCTTGACCTTTGTTGTGGATATTTACCAACCTTGTGATGGTAATTTTTCCCCATGTATCAATTCACGTTTTAGGGTAACTTCTCAAATCTCAACAGTTCTTTCAGAATAATCTACATATACATTTCTTGTTGCTTAGTAGACACTTTTATCCAAAGCGACATACAGAGCTTACATTTCTACATTCTTCCATTAATACAGCTGGATATTTTACTGAAGCAATTCAGGTTAAGTACCTTGCTTAAGGGTACAACAGCTGGGGTGGGACTTGAACTGTCAACCTATCAGTTACAAGCCGCCACATTAACCACTACACCACCAGCTGCCCCATCATTAAGCACATGCTTCTAAACCAGTATGAGGCGTTGCCGTTCTCACATGTTTCACTAGTTAAAGTTAAGAGATGGTCCCACTTAAGCTCCCAAGTGAATTACCTGGCTGATTTATGTAACAGCTATTGGAAGGTCTACATCACCCCTTAATGCTATGAATCTATGTGGGTTAAATAGCTTTCATGCTACGCGTCTGTGTGTGGGTTAAATACCCTTTAACGCTATGTGCCTCCATGAGCTGTTCTGAGAGAAAAGGAAAGATGAGCAGTAAGTTTACTTGCACTTTTAGTACAAAATAATTAAATAAAAAAAGGTCTTTCTGGTACCTCAACACAAAATGGAGGATTTAATTTAATGGTATAGAGGAAAGTAGGACATTGTCTGCTTTAAAGTTCCTTCTGATAGACAGCTGTACAGACACTGTGTAATGTAAATGCAATAAATGCCATTGTGTGGAGGTGGACAATCCAAATTTCAGATGCTTCCTAAGAATTATTCCATAGTTCTTGTACCAATATTTTACTAAGTCTTGCAATACCAGGCCATAAAACGTCATGTAACTATAGTAGTATTTGCAAAAGACCAGTCATACCCAAGGACAAGTTTGTTTTACAGAAGTCTGGCATCAGAGTTTCGATTCAGTACTAATCTGCCATGTCTGTCTGTTACTGTGACGCTCTTTAATTATTTGGCGTCAAATCACTATAGATTTTTCCACCAAGTTCAGACATCTAGGGTCAAGCTAATCTCTGATGTTGATTAAATATCCAGTACATTTAAGCACTTTATGTGTGGAGGTAAGGTATCACCTTTTTAAAACTATCTTTGTAACTGTTTGTAACAATGAAGTACGTGCAAAAAAAAATTGTGAATTTTGTGAAAACCCCAAATGTCGCAAATATCTTAAGTATTAAAATAACGTAGCTGGAAGTATAGAATTTCAAGGGTATGCGTTTACACACCTACATAAACAGGAAATGAATATACCTGCACTTTCACTTAGACTTCTAGCTCTCTAATGTAGTATGTATGTACAGTGGCCCCCAAATAGTTTGTGATGAAAGAAAAGACATGAAGCTTTAGGGGGCATGCAGGCCACTAGTCTGGGGCCTGAAATGTATCCTCTGACAGGAAAGAATGTCCTTCCCTCTGTGAATTACAGAGGCGGATCTTCTTTTTCTTACTACTTATCAAGGGTACTAGCCGCCACAGAGGGCGTTTGGGAAAAGGGAGGTAACAGATCCTGTAACCCAAACCGATGCTTCTGGCTAAATGCTATAACCAGGTCCTGGCTGGGGGAAAAGTAAACATCCATCCCGACTGCAGAAAGAGCTCTAAAAATGGCTGGCAGGTTCAATTCAGTGCTATCAAAATAAGCTCAAAGTGATGTTATAACCGGGTTTGGGCTGGGGGAAATAAATGTCCAGTCGGACTGCAGATAACAAACCCTTGTGTGAGTCATCTTTAAAACTCAGCAGCCTTAGAGAATGTTGCGTAACATTAAAAGCTGGTGAAACATGGGACCTCAAAAAATGGTCACATCACAACCGGGAATGTTCTTATACCAAGTGTGCCGTGTCATAACTAATAAATGTCATAATGAATGTATCAGTAAAAGAAATACAAGAGCAGAACAGAACAACACAGGCAGAACTGCAATCAGCCTCCTGTGGCAATGGCCAATAAATTACACCAATAACTGTGTGAAGTACAGTAGCTTTAACTAACTAACTAACAAACAGAGGGCAGAGCAAGTTCATGAGGCTGGAAGACTGGCCCAGCATCATGAACACTTTATCTCCCCTGGCAGATAGAATCAGTCCCAGCCTCCGTCACTGCTATGCCGGGAGAGGAGCACCACGGTTGCCAGAAGACATAGCATCACATGGATTCTCGGCTGGGGTCAACTGAACCATTATACATTAAAAACAGGCATATCAAAGCCTGCCATTTTAACAGCAAAAAAAGACCTGTAAAAATGAAAAATGAAATAAAAAATTATTACATAGCTAGCAAAAAATAAAAACGCTAACACAACTAGAGCACCTTAGAAGTTATACAAGGTGGTACACCCATGTTTACCCTATTAATGTGTTTTATAAATATGTCACAGGACCCTAGAGCCTCTCACATGGTTGCATAACATAGCTCATCCTTGCATAACTGAGGAGAGGTCAAAAACAAGAACACATACAATAGTGGACAAGAGAGAAAGAAAGAAAAAAAAACGTGAAGGACTAGACTAGTGGGCCTGCAGTGTTTTATTGTTCACCTTTTTCATCATCTTAATTTCAAATCAATTTCTTCCTTGTTTTGCATTTAAAACAGCAAAAATAATTGTTTATACTCATATCTTTATGGTCATATCTAAATGAACTGTGACAGAGCAATGTTAGCAGGAAAAATGACAACAACAAAAAAAACACTTGTATTACATGGGGACAGTAAGAAATGTGACAGAAATCACAGAAACATTTACAATCCCAATACAAAAAATAGCCTCAGTATTAACCTTGTCAACCCCAATAGGAACTGCAACACCACTTCTGATTTTATTATAATTAACTTAACCAGCAGTACACAAAAAAAGAAGAATGGCTTTAATTACCTTGATGAGACCTGACATTCTGGAATGGAAACACGTAAATACGTTTTTTTTATTTATTTACAGATGGGTTCCACACAAGTACACCTGGCAATACACATACATATATGCAAACCCTGCTTACCACTGACTGATGTTGATATAGGTTGCTGCCAGTCAGTGCACATTAGGATTTAGTCTGAATACAGGTTTTAATTGGGGTTCCCAGTTAAAAACGACAGTCTACGCCTAGCACAGGGTGAACTGCGTTTCCTTTTAATAGACAGTGAGAGTAACCCCCATCATTACTGCTCAGATTTTAGCCTTTGCAGAGCAACAGTTCAGGTGGAGTTGGCTAGAAAATATTGGCACCCGACAAACAGCAGTCATTTAAGAAAATACACAAATACGGTGTGCTTGGGGGAACGTTGTCCCAACGCATTTCCGGAAAAAGATTCTGGGAAATGTAGTGGAGCAGGAAAACTGCCTGCAGGCCGGACGAGTCAGACAGTGGAGCCGTGGTGAAAAGTGTAGAGTGAACCCAGCAGTTCACCATCACATGCTCCCTCTAATGGCCCAGCAAAAGCTCAGGGTGCTTCTTACCCCATTAAGCTCTCCACAGGGCTTATCCTTCCACTGTGTCCGCTCTGACACATGAAATCAGCCGTAGTTGGGTACTCACGCACACCTTCAGGTGCTGGAAGTAAGCAGGCTGCAACAGCCAAACACAGCCCTAGGTATGTCTCGAAAAGGCTTTCAGAACACATTACCCAACGGCGAAACACCCCATGCACTCTTTTTAAACAGGATTCCAACATCAGACAATAAACAAAAAACCACTACGGCTGCAACGATAAAATTGAAAATCGACATTTTTATCGATTTACCTCCCACCTACGATCATCGTTACTTATAAAGTTTATTAAATATCTGGAATTTATAAAGTAAATCAATGACACCAAACCTGCATGGCACGGCATGGGTTTACATGGTCGAGCAGCTGTACGCAAGCCTTACATCACCAAGCACAATGCCAAGCGTCGGATGGAGCGGTGTAAAGCACGCCGCCACTGGACTCTGGAGGAGTGGAAATTGTTCTGTGGAGTGACGAATCACGCTTCTCTATCTGGCAGTCTGATGGACGAATCTTGGTTTGGCGAATGCCAGGAGAACGTTTCCTGCCTGACTGCATTGTGCCAACTGTAAAGTTTCGTGGAGAAGGGATAATGCTATGGGGTTCTTTTTCTGGGGTTGGCCAAGACCCCTTAGTTCCACTGAAGGGAAATGTTAATGCCTCAGCTTACCAAGACATTTTGGAAAATATGTATGCTTCCAACTTTGTGGAAATAATTTGGGGAAGGCCCTTTTCTGTTCCAGCATGACTGTGCCCCAGTGCACAAAGCAAGGTCCATAAAGGCATGGTTGGATGAGTTTAATGTGGAAGAATTTGACTGGCCCGCACAGAGCCCTGACCTCAACCCTATCGAACACCTTTGGGATGAACTAGAACGGAGATTTTGAGCCAGGCCCTCTCGTCTAACATCAGTGTCTGACCTCACAAATTCTCTTCGGGAAGAATGGGCAAAGATTCCAACAGACACACTCCAAAATCTTGTAGAAAGCCTTCACAGAAGAGTGGAAGCTGTTATAGCGGCAAAGGGGGGGCAATGCCTATGGATTTAGAATGGGATGACATAAAAGCTCCTGTAGGTGTAATGTGTAGGGGTCCCAATATAGTCAATATGGTGTATCTCATCGAGTGCAGCGCAAAACTGATTCATTCTCTTCTGGTTTGTTATCATAACTGAAAGATGTCTGACAAAAGTGGCAACACAACAAGTAGAAGTGCTCCTGAGTGCGCAATTGTCACACCACCCAGTATGAAAAGCAAATGCTGGTATCATTTTGGACAATTGGAGGAGAGATTGGAGGACAGATTGAAAATAATTAAAAAATGTATGTAAATTATGCAAACGCAGGCCTATAATTCAAATACAACGAACATGAGAAGCCATTTGAGTGCAGCGAAATACATGCTGAGCCTTCATCCTAAACAGTGACGAATGAGTGTTTTTTCAACAAACTTCTGCTGCTGCATTACCCAGTATAACCCCAAATTTAGATTTTTTTATCGATTGATTTGATATTGTGGGTTCAATTATTGATTTCAGTTTTCGGGTTAACCTGACACCCCTAATAATCACAATGGAAAAAGTCTCCCAGACCTGTATCCACTCATCCTGGACTGGGCAGCACAAGTCTGATTGGAAGCTCCATACTATGCCGTGCCTAGAGGCAAACTACCAGGAAATATCACAGCAGAGGCTGTGAGTAGGCTATGCTCGACCCTGCCCTAAGCTTGTGGACAAAAACTTGGAACAAAAACAGGAACAAAAAAACTTAACCAAAAATAACAGGAGTAAACCAGTGATTGAACAATTATGTGCTGGAGTCTGCTACCCCAGTGGTTGAACAATTAAGTACTGGTATCTGAACCATTAATGGTTCAACCAGACGCTTCTTACCACCTGCTTGGCCAGGCGAATAAGGTACAAGTCAGGACACGACCTGCCCCAGCTGAAGAGATTAACCCATGGGATTCCCCACTACATGGAGGGCTTAACTAGCAACGGCTGGCGTGGCCGTTCACGTGGTTTACTGTCATACTTAACCACAAAAGATCTGAGAACATTATCACCACTGTAGTAACCTTGTATTCCCAGAAATATTGTGAAAACTGAAGAGAATTGTACATGCTTGTACAAGGCAACAGACCTGGCAAGTTCTTCCCTCACAGTACTACTGATCTGGGGCAGACTTCACAGACTAAACAACGTACTAGACTTGAGCAGTTTGCAACCACTTTCAATGCTGTCCTGGTGCCACTGAGAGAACAAACAGCCTTTTTCATTGCTACACACAGACAGGCATCTCACATGTTAACTTTTTGTGACATTCACTTATTTTTTACCATAATTTAGCAGCCACTTTGCTTCACTATGGGCAATCATTACAGAGTTTCTATCCAAGCTTAGAACTGTTAAGATTCAGGCCAGATGAAAAATTTTTCAGGTTGAATCTAACATTGTAACTTCCTTGGTCATAGCACATTCACCCAAGGTGAAGTATGAAGCAAAGGTCAGTTAAATGTCTAGATTTAATGAAAACTAAATACATTTTTATTGTGCGAATTGATTCGTTCTTGGAAAATCAGCAAAATGGTGCCAGGATCGCTGTGCTTGAGTTAAACTGATGCTAATAATCTTTTTAATAGATGGCTGAAAAACACAGTAGGAGCTCCTATTTATCTGAGCAATGGCAGTTTAATGCTACCGTTCTTTATTTGTTTGGCTAGTTCATAGTACAATTTAAGTTAAATGTTCTCAAAAGGCTAAATACAGTATAAGACCTAAAAATCTGGCATTGGTTGGGCACTTGTACTATGCTGTTCACCATGTAGGTACACCATCAGGAGAAGGTAAAATAACAGCATGACGAATCCCATTCAGGAAGCGCATGTAATAAAGATGGATCAGAAGAAACTGAGTGGGGGGGTAAAAAGATGAAGGCAAGAAAGATCCTAGTACCCCACCATCAGTTTGCAATTAACTCTCCAGCCTGTCTCCAGGCGCTAATGAGGCCCTGCTCATCTCTCCTCCCCGCACCGCACCATGGTATGCGGCCCAGCAGGAAGCCCCCACCCCTCCCCGGGATTATTAGCATCACCATGGAAACATCTCCACTGTAGCCTCTGTTGTTCAGTCCCACGGGCCCAGAGCGAGAGGCCTTCAGGACCTCTCACTGCCGTCTGCATCCTCCTCACGCTCTTTGTATTCCGTTTTCAGTGGGGCTCCACGCATACCCTACTCACACTTTTCAGCTTTACCAATTCTCTATGCTGACTGCAACCGAGAATACATTCACAATGGAACTCCTTACAAAAGCTATTCAGATGAGCAGCATACTGGAGTTTTTGTCAACACAATTAGACCTAGAGAATCCCTAAATTTATATATTTTTATAATTAAGCTGCTAACATAACTACACCGGTTTTTCCTATCAGGTATGCTAATTAGTCAATTTAAAGTATCTTATACGCAAATCCAGTGATCCACACACACGGCAGCAGAGGTATTACTGCAGCTATTAGAGTTGATTTCTTCTCCACCAACAAGTTTATAGTACCTTTGACAATTTTTTCAGTGCATATTTCAAGTCAGAATATAGAGCATTCTTTATTTTTTACAGAATAGAATAAAAATGTTGGTCACATTGTGAAATAAATGAGCCATGATAATTCTAAATAGGCCGTGCTGCAGCAGAGGTTGAGCAGCCTAAATATTAAGATGTGTTGACCCACCTTCACTGTATTTCACTGCAACTGTATTTAACAGCATTTTCTTTGTACATAATGTACAACTCATAATTATCAGTACTCGTTTCCATACCTTATTGTGATTGACCATTCTTGCTAGTTGGCTAATTTATCAAATAATAAATTACATTTAGGCCTCCACAAATTTAAACTGAAAACATTTTGTGGCAGCCCAAGGCCAACCCATTAAGTGGGAACAGGGTAGATTTTATTTTATTTTTTTAAAGATTTGTCTTGGCTCCAGCTTTAAATTTGTCTGCGATAACCTCCACAGTTATCTCTACTCTGCAACCTTGTGGTGGAAGAGAAAAATAGACATCCACAACATGGACATTAAAGAATATTTGAACACACACACTACATAGCATTATATGGCAGTTGGTACTTCAGACGAGCTATAACAATGTCCATGCTATGAACTCTGACCCAGCCCCTTCCAGATTCACCCAACTCATCCCTACACGTCGAGCGAGGCCACGTCCCTACACGTCGAGCGAGACCTTCTAAAGAGCAAGGGGGGTGAGGCTGCAGCAGCCCATTCTCCTGAATTCATTGTATACCGCTAATGTTGTAGCTGACTCAAACAAAGCCAATGTTCCTCTTTTCATTGTCAGCATTTAAGGGCTATGGGATTTCTTTTTTGCTGCTGTTATCAAACAGCTAGCGAGTAATAGGGCTTTTAGTGGGCACAGCCATGAAGTCCTCCCCATGACTGGCACCACTCCTGTCAATGAAAGCAGGCAACAGCTCAAAGCACCCAGAACTTCCACCATTTTGAAAATATATTCAAATATGAGAGGTTGTATCAATGCAGTCAGATGACATTCAGTGGCTTTCACTCAACAAGGGCACCGACCTTTATGTTCAGGGGGTCTGAAAATGAGCATGGAACGCATTCTCCTGTTATCAAATTTAGATTACGTAACAAACAGCTATACTGTCCTCAACCTACTTTGGATATGTCAATTTATGGAATTACAAGCATACATGTTTGTATTTGACAGGGTGTGGAAGTAGGATTAGTGTCTTTCAATCTAATATAGCCTTTGAGCCACAAGTCTCTTTTACATTCTGAAGGCTACACAACCCTCAGGACAGGTTCAGCACCCACTGGAGAATTGGCACATTTGTATCTGCGGCACAGGCCGACAGCTGGCGCCCAGAAAGCAGACAGGAGACACAAATTATATGAAAACCAAGGGAAGTCCTGCCAATTTAGCCCACCCCTGCCCTGATGGTGCTCTGCCAATTAGGCGCCACCTCTGTGCTCTTGCGGTCACAACAGGCGAATGGCATGAGCTAGAATCAGTCTGCGATTGGGGGATTACTGCCTTTATCAGCTAAGCCACTCAAGAGGGCCTCAGGAAAATGACAATGTTTGCTCAAGAATTTCCTTGAATTCAAGTTCACCTTCATCAAGTGTGTTAATAGGCAGGGCCAGGCATCATTTGAAGTTGCAATCTGCTTTTAAGGAGTCCGGAAAGAATCTAATAAACCTTTTTCAAAACAACTAAGCAAATAATTTGGCTGCTCCTGTATATATCACTAATGACAAATATTGAAGAAACATTTCTGATTTCTATTAACGTGCTGCCCCCTAGTGAGGAAAAGAGGAAATTGGCTGGGGTAAATCAGTCTGAACCACATTTTTTACAAACATAGAAAATTTAAAGACTAAATCCATACAGAGTTTTTGGTAGAGTTCTGTACAACAAAATTGTTGCAGTCTAATTTTATTCTGCAGCTGATTAAAAAAATTCTGTAACTCGCCCGCTGCCCATTCCCAAACCCCAATAGAATGGCCGATGAAATCTGCAACAAGGCCTGGAAGACCGAGACTAGTCACCAAAGCAAACACAGCGGGCAACTGTGCCCTGGACCTACCCTGGTCAATGGGATGCTGTGGCAGCTGGCTCATCTGGCTGTGGACCACACCTGCGTAACTGCGGAGAAACGCTTCCTCGCTTGGTGTCAGCTGAAGAGGAGATTAAAACTGAAAAGGTTATTTTCTGCAGAAAAAATTCACAGACGTTGGTTATTCAGACGTTTGGTACTTACATTGGAGCCCATCTTCTTCAGCATGAGCAGGACACGGACCTTCTGCTGGATGTACATCTCTTCGGGAGACTTCCCGGGGGCCTCCTCGCGGTTCATCCCCCCTGCTCCTGTAGCTCTGTGGGAGATAGGTGTCCAGTCAATCCTGCGCTTTCCTCACAAAACACATATCTTTTTGGATTATGTGAATACAGGAATACATACAGGTCTGCAATCAAGTCGATCTTCATCCAACACATTTGTTATTTGTATGTAGGCTCTGTATAACAGTAACGAATTGCACAATACAGCAATTTCCATCAGGACAACTAAAATAAATGTCCAGTTTGCCAATACTAGACAGTCACCTCACATCTTTTATATCAAAATCCTTCATACGGGTGGGCCAATCAAACCGGGGCCAAGAACATAGGTCAGGGTGATCGCTCCAATGCCAAGGACAGCACAGGGCAGCGCTGGCACACCTTTTTTCCTTGCTGACACATGGGCTCCTCATGTCCAGGCAGTTTGTTGTGCGGCAAAAGTTAGCACATTTGCATACATGCGGTGTGATGACACTCCCTCAAATATTCTAACAAACGTTTAATATATTATGAAAACAACTCCCATTAACTCAAGTAAAGTTAATAATTAGTTCACTTAAATTTTAATAGGAAGAATTCTCTTTAGTTAACTTTTTTGAGTTATGCAAATAGTGATCACATTCAAAGGGATGCAAATACAAATGTTTTCAAAGTTCACTAATATGTAGGGATACTTGACATTCTGAGCATGGGCTCTAAGCAAACCCTTGGAGGAACTCATCTATGTCAGGATGACACTGCTGAGAAACCTAGTGTCTGATGTGTAACACGCATGCAGCATGAGGAATCAATGCTTGTTGCTTCACTTAACAACCAGGAGTTAAAATCCCAGCAGTGATGCCCTTTTCCTCCAAAGTGAGCGTGAGTGCAGTGCTTTGAGGTGACGGGAAACGGCAGGTCGCCGAGACCAACCCAGGAGTCAGCCCCGTTGATGCGAGGGACACAAGAAATCAAATATTAAGGGCTGCTCGTGGACCTCTCTCTGAACTGGCAGAGTGGAAATTAACAAACTAACTTGCTTTACGCAAAAGTTCAAAAGTTAAGAGTTACAGCTCCACACTTCAGGTCACTTCAAATTCCTGCGTCCTGCATTTCATCGGAGGGGCCCGCTTAATATTCCAGATGCTAAGACACAAAGAATAAACGTATTCACTTACTGGAACTGATTCACTCCTGAAAGCATCTACAGCTTCCCACCAGAGATCTGGGCTGTTCACTTAGCTGACAAATTGTTAGCTGTGACAAGAGTGTCGCAGGTAGGAGCTTACAAACATTAATAATACATCCAGCCCTTTGGTTCTCATAAGACAAACCCTTCAATATCAAACCATGAAGGACTTTATTTAAATTTGACCAGATATACTGCAGGTCAAACATGTAGAAAGGTCTACACTAAACCCTGCTAGGTGACCCCAGGTTTAGCCTGACTTTCGACCGCAGATATAAAGAAAAAAACACACTTACAACTGTCCAGCCTTTCTAAGCATTTAAAACAAAGTATTCTTGATCTTAAATTCCTTTTGAAGTTAACACTCTGGCTGAGCTTGCATCTGAACGCTGTCATTGTCCATAACATCTAAAATGAGAGCCTCAGCAGGAGATATGTAGCTGAAACAGGGCACTGGATGCTGCTGTCACTAAAGGCCAATTAGTCACCTTGCAGAGATTACAAACGCCAAAATATAAAGTGTTGTTAACATCAAAGCTGGGAGAAGGCTAATGCTGGTTTCAGAGGCAATAAAGGCTACTGCGTTCAGCTCGGATATGGGCGCCACTTATGCTTAACACTTGCTAAAAAAAAAAGAAGTTAAAAACCGCTGAAGTCCCGTCCCAGCCTGGAACAACGGCCTCCACATGGCAAAACAAACAAACCCCAATACAGTTATTTTCTGAAAGGAATGACTCACAGCACTCAGTAATCCCCAGCGTGCTGGGGTACTCCTCTTCTCATTTCTATCACTCGGCAGGATTTTTCAAAAACTGCTGGTCTATGTGCATGTATTTGTCCTAACAAGATTTAAAAGTAACACATTTTTGCCCTGAAATATACACACACCATGTTAGCCGCGCAGAGAGCAGTCTAATTTAATATCTAAGAATGTGACCATTTATTGAATTACAGTGCCTTGACAAAGAATTCACCCTCTCCCAGCGATTCCCCATTCTGTGGAATCACCCATCATGTGTGCATATTTTTAAAGTGATAATTCTTATTCTAGAGGTCGAATATACTCGATGTATCAGGATGTAATGGATTACTATTTCACAAACATCGAATACAAATTGTCAAGTAATTTTTTTAAGCCGCTGGCATGAGACTTGCTTTTTACATTCCGCTTCTCTCCCTCTCAAAGACACAAAAAAACAAAAACAAAACTTAACATAAGTCACACACACTCACTCACCCATCCAGACCACTCTCCTGGACAAGTGTGTGAGATGTATATAGGCAAGATTCGTGAGACGTGTGTTTTTGTATTTGGAGAGAACAGGGAAAGAGCCCAGAGAGAGCGAAAGAAGCGAAACAAAAAAACGAGTGTGGAGTTCGGGAACAGTAATAGAATATGGAGGCGGACTAATTGGTTCTGAAAAGAAATAGCACTGGATCCATCATCTGGCAGTGGTTTGGATATCGCAAAGATGATGTTGAACGAACAATGGTTATCTGCAAAATATGCAGCAAAATAATTACCTACATCATGTCATTATTCATTTTCATTTAACAGCTGCTAAAAGCCTATGTATGCAACTGCCTGGTTTGAATAAATACTGTTTTGTTCAATTTAACTAGGTTGTGACTTCCCCCTTTTTTGCATCCACGTTTAAAACTATTCCAATAGAAACCACTAATGAATATAAACAAGAATGTTTTAAAGCAGACATATGTTGAAGGGACTACTAGAATCATCATACTGGTGTGACTGTAGGATTCAAAGGGTTAAATCAAGTAATTATGAAGTGTTTTAGAGGAGATTTCAAAACATCGAGATATATATATTTTGTATCGTGATGCAGTCTAAAAATATCGCAATATTATTTATAGGCCATATCACCCAGCCCTATTCCAAACTAACACTTTTATGGCTTAAAGAAGTTAGATGGCCGAAAGAATTTCAAAGAAATTTACAGCATTACAGTGCCATGTCTTTCTGGGCAAGTTTTCCAACTCTGCACACCAGGTTGGAGCCATTTTGCCCATTCTTCTTGGCAAATTATCCCAAGGCTTCCCAGGTTGGTATGGGATCATTTATGGACAGCAATTCTCATGTCTTGCCATAGAATATCAATAGGTTTCAAGTCTGGACTTGGACAGGTTACACCCAAGGATATTGACTTTGTTACTTACCTCAGTGTAGCTTGGGCCTTTTTTTTTTTACATTGACTCACTGTCCTGCTGAAAGGTACACTGTTTGTCCCAGATTTTAGCAGACTGAATCCAGTTCACATTTAGGATTTGCTTAACTTTGCTCCAACCACTTTCCTCCCAATCCTGACAAGTTTCCCAGCCCATGCTGAAAAGGAGCATCACCATAACATCATTCTGCCACCAAAGCTTGACAGTAGAAATTGTGTTGACTGGATGGTGTGCTGTACCAGCTTTGTTCCAATAGTAAAACTTAACATTTAGACCAAAAATGTTTAAATTTTAATCCTTATGCCAAACTCCATATGAGGAAAAATGTTCTCATTTGCTGGTGTGGAAAACACAACATGGTGCACTCAAAGCATTCTATACCTACAGTTTCAAGTCCCCCTTTCTTACACCTTGTGTTCGCAGTTATGGCAACCACTCCCAGGCCTTCCTCAAACCAAGCAGTTACCTCTCCTGGTGCTCCCCTACCAAAATTGTTTCCCCTCACAGCCCAACCACTGAGAAGATATTGTGCTTTTCAGCCCACTTTACACATCTAACCTATAATACTTATCAAGCGGAAGAACGCCTTATGAAGGTCAGCTTTTCTTTATGGCAATGGCCGTTTTTTGTAAAGCGTGGTGAATAAATTCACATTCAGCCACAAATCTGATACACGGGTAGCTACACTTTGCTAATAGACCCATTAGGTATACGTGCTAACAGGGAAATGAATAATAAAAGCCCTCCATCCGGGACGCATGTCAGTGAAGGATTCACAAGCATGTCAATGCCCGAGCATAATTGCTCATTCAAGTGCAGGTAGACCCATTTAGAAACAAACCTACACCCCTAATATAGGTTATCAGCATTTGACCAATAGCAAAAGTATTTACACCAGGCACAAGCAATACTGAGCATATTTTTTTCCTAATAGTAATTCCGAAACATGAGCCAGACCTATTACTTAAAAAATAAATAGGAACATTCACAATATATTGTTCACTAGCAACTATTAACAGTTCCCCATTTACATAAAATAAATGATTAAATACCTTGTAAATCATTAAACAAACTTATTAGAATGAATATTTATCCCAGTTTTTTTTTCTTACTCAATATATAGTACATACCCCTTAAAAGGTCTGCAGCAAACGAGGGCGATCCTTGTTCATGGGTTGGAATCCTGCAAGTTTAAAAATTAGCCCTCAGTTAGTGACAATACACTGACTAACAAAACAATGATAGATATGTGCCCCTCGAGAGGTGATACCCCTCCAATGCATGATCTAGTATAATATGTAATATGCAGTGCAAAACATTAATATAAACACAAAAGCTATGCGCGGTATAACCATTTCAACTGCACAACAAAAGAAGCTCAGTCACCCACAAATGTATAATATTTTGACTGGCTTCTTTATGACATGAAAGGCTGTATCATGTTACAGAGCGCTGTTCCTCCAGCAAGCCCTACAGCTTTCACCCAAAGAACTAAGGACAGGGCTGATATGCCACAAGAGGAGGCCCCAAAGCATTCAAAACAAATGCCGTTTGCTTGTTCAATGAGGTGGCCTAGCTGCAGAGATGGGGTCACATGCTTTCTTTACTCCAATCATAATCCTTCCTGATTCACTGCAATGGTCTGGTTGACATTGTTTTCTCTGCGGTCTAGAACAAGCACTGAAAAGAACAGGCCAAGTCCCCCTTAGCAAGACTCAGCCTGCCTGTTAAACCCAGGGTATAAACGGCTTAGCAAATCCTGAAACCTAGCCTTATAACACCATTCCGTTCTGTAGGTCTGTGCAATGTTCTCTACATCAGCAGAAACGTACATGGATCAACACAAATTGTGTTTTGCTCAGGAGAGACCAAATCTGAGTCCGACATGAAAGGTTTCGGCAGGCCACTCCACAAGGAACAAGGATCTGGCTTCGATCACCTGGTTTCGGAGCTGAACTGGTTCAAGCCAAGCTTCGATCATGTATCAAAGAACCTTTTCACCCAAGGGTTGTATAAGACAAACTCTTTATGAAAGGGAACATTCTGGGTCATGTGTTGTTGAAATAACTGAAAAACTATTGGCTGTGGCCTTGAGAGGTTTGGGTACAATCTGTCAGAATTAAAAGTGGCCTTAGTGCCTACATGATTCCCATGCCTGCCTCAAACACCCACACCAAACAGTGGTTTGCATTGGTCCACCTCACCTCTGAGGAGCTGCCTGAAAGTAGGAAGGCTCTCCAGTACAAGGAAACACCAGACCGGGCTCCACAGACTGCTCTGTGTACCAGGGTATGAATAGAGGCTGTTCCCATTATATAGCAGGTTGTGGTGATTAATGTCCACTTCCTGGGTCCAGTCTCAGCAACAAAGCCTATACTTCACTATAATATAACGGAATCGTTATAATAATTTGGAATCATCCATTGTGCTAATGCACCTCGGCTCCTCGCTATGAATCCTGTCACCACAGATGGGAAAGTTAAGCCGTCTGAGCCTTCCATAACTTTACACACTGCAGAATGCACAGTTCAGCGCACACTGGAGGAGGGCCACTTCCCTTTGGACAGCATGGCAAGCCTGCAGTCCCCAGTAAGCCGTCAGGGACGAGCAGCAAGAATCCCTGCCGATTCACACCCCAGCCCGGGCGGCGCTCTGCCAATGCCGTGCTGGCGCTTTGTTCACTCACTTCGCACTGCCGAGGACCCGATCTGTGCTCGGACAAACACCTATATCCGCAGCCGCCCGGGAGGCCACTGCACCCTACTGAAGAAGCACATGTCTATTGAAAATTCTTCTTGTCTACTCATATTGCTGAAAAATAGGTGTACAAACGTGTACTGAACGAAAAAACGGCCAAATTTATGCAGATACTCTTTCGTCGGCTAAATGGGAAATGCAGAATAAGACTATCTGAACAACACTGCCACTAAGCATTGCTCTACTCACCACTTAAACACTTATTTTTTGAGAAACTTGGGCTGCCGAGAGATGTTGTGCAACATGAAAAATACTACTGTGTCAGGAGGACAAAGGAACACATCACTGCAGCAGCCAATGCACAGAGGGGATGCCCACACGCAGCGTGGCCAGCAAATGGGAAGTCACACTGCCGTGGGCTGAATCTGTCAATATTTCATATCATGTTACTTCATGGGCAGGCTATTATTGAAGAGGTACGATGCACCTAATTATGAAAACCGTTATCCATGGAACGTTAGTGCGTATAGACAGACAGATACGCGGCAGCTTTAGGAACACAATGATAATAGTATGTGGGAATAAAAATTAGGTACCACAAAGAAAAAATATGTGATTGAAAAGTAGGTTGTCACGTTAACACCATGCGAGGGTTTAATTAATTCAGTTTCCCCGGATTGCAACCTCATTACTCAGTCCCATGCAGTAATATCCTTGGGACAGTACACATTTAAAAAGAAAGGGACATTTTTTCCACCAGCAGTAACAGTCAAAGCCCTTCCCTTAACCTCTACACATAGGACAACACATCTGCATCGCAATAGTCGTCATAAATATTCCTTTAGATTACAAATGTGTCATTGTTAAGAATAAAGGACCAGTAGCAGATGGTACAGTAACATCACAGAAGCAGATCAATTTATATTGTCTTATGAATCAATCCAGTGCAGGCCTGAGCATTGGGTGAATTTAAATGCACATTCTGCTGCCAGGAGAAAATCCCTGTGGAGTATAACTGGAGAGACTGGAACTGCCACATATCCAAATAGGGCTGACATAAAAGCCTGCAAAATATGAAGGTTTTCAAGCAGAAATCAAACCTGTACCAACTGAATGCCTAGTGTCTGAAATGTACCACGCTGAGGGCATATTGCTTTGAGAGATATTTTTAAAAAAATAATATCATCCATCTAAGCACAGTCTTGTATGCAAGGTTCCACTGCTTGTTTAAATGCTAAGCGCTGTGTTCCCTTGCCTGCTATGCTATGCTGTATTTGGTCACGCTGATGATATGCGCTGGATTTTGTGTCTACACTCTGACAAACGTGGGGCCAGAATGAGAACAAGAGATTCCCCTTCCCTTCAGACCCAGACAGCTGAGGTCCTCCCTTGAGGCCTAGAGGTTGGCACACGCTTTGCTCTCTTGAAGCCACACCTGCCCCAGACATGCAGAAGAGCATGCCGGCTCTTAATATGACTCAGAACCTAGCCATCGAAAGGAATATGTAGACCGCCCAGGCCCAACACTAACTCTGCCCAACTAACCCGAGAGCCTCAACTTCTGACACTTTAAATATTGTCCGGTCTCTTTGGTGTCAGAGCATGCGGAGGGTAGCAGGGGAATACAACCATTAGCACAATCAGTGTGTGGGTTAGGAAAGAAAAACATATTTGGCATGTTAAAGGACTGGAGTCAAGGGTATCCTTTATATTACATTTTTTGAGGCAAAACATACCGTCAAATAAATCAAATATTTAACGATAACTAAACAACCTTCGAGGCCATATTAAAACACCAGAACATCTGTTTATTATCAATACAGACGCATAGTAAATGCTCTATAATAGGTTCCTAAACAAATGGTGCATTGTCCCAAACGACACAATCAGAAAATCGACTCGATTCGGGGGGCAACGGTCCAGCTAACTCTCCAGTTCCTACGCAAAATAACACACAAGGTAGGGAAGGATTGACAGACACAAAGCTGGAAAACGTGGGGGGTGCTTTCGAGCACCTCGGAGCACAGTCAGTCTTTGTATGGATTTTATTAGACGTGTATACTCGACAATGTAACCAGCTAGCTAGTAGCTAATGGGAATACAACTATGAATTAGCTACCTAGCTATATCCGTCAATAGAAAATCTGGTCGCTGGCAACGCCAATTTCCTGTCTCCCGAAATTGGCCGCTACAAAATGCCGAACGAGTGAACACATGCCATCTTATTTATTTAAAACGACCAGCAAAGTCGAAGTAACTAGATGTAAAATCTATATATATATATATATAATTATTTTATCCGCGATATGAATCAATTCTCAACATAGCTCCTTTCGGTAAACCGAGATAAATTGCAATGATACTTCTCACTGGTGTGAAAGTATGTTTGAGACAAAAGCCATCAATTAAGTTACTAGGATTACATTCAGGTACAAAAGATATTTGGTGGAAACACTGTGAATTGAAACGTTTACCTATAACGGTAGTTTCGTTCGGTTTCGTGTAACCTACATTGCATATACTATAGTAAGAAGAAAGGGGGGGGTGGAACACAAAAAAAAAACGGGACAGTATATTTTGATATTTCCTACCTCTCCTGGTTAAGATCCGTTTTTACGTCTGTTCTGTTTGAATGGTGTGTTGTTACTGAGCAGGCGTCCTGTTCCGGGGTCACATCCCGACAGTCAGAAATGCTGCCCGTTGGAGCTGAATGACTCACACAGAGACTCCCGGCGCTGAATCAGTTCCTGCTGGGCCACGGACGATTTTGTCACTAGGGGGAGCTGTCGAGAGGGTGAAAATAAGTATAGGCAATAATAACATTAACAAATACAATTAACTATCTAGTTTAGCGCGCCAAACAGACAAACTCGATGAAAGAATCTTGAATACAGCTAATTTTATTTAATTAAAATTGGCATGTGTATTGCAAATCAGAGGGGATGTTTAGGGTTACTACAGTTGGACATATAAATAGGTATTAATATTGTTTTCTTTTATCGTGTTATATTCGTGACCTCTCTGCCCAAAACTGATGTGCCTGATATCTAATAATCTGTAACCCTGTGATCATTTCACCAGCATCAATTTGAGCCGTTTACCCGTTTCCACTGATTTAGACAAGATAGCAGATGGATTGCTGTAGACAGTATCCAAGTTACTCTGTTGTATTCAGTTACGTTACTTTTATGAATTACATACTGAATTACAACTCCTCACAGCACCAACAGATCAATTAAAACATATTACCCTTGAAGCCAAAGACCAAATGTAAATTGATGAGCACTGAAAATGTAGATCAACTCGACTCAGCTTTATTTTGTTAGATTTTAATAGAAAATGTAATGTAGTCCTCCTGGGAGGCAACTATAAGAGTGTGAAGACATAGACAATAATTTGTACACATGGGAGAGGAATGATACATGGAAAACAGCATAGCCTCATCTTGATGGAGCTTTCCATTCCACCAGGCTTTATATTTCCCCCACCCTTAACGTCCCATTATCAGTTCTGCCTAGACGCAGAGAAAGCAAGGACACCATGCCACATGTTAGTCTGTTATGAGAACCTACTCTTTCATGTGCAGTGGAAAAGAACAGAGATACAAAGTAGGTGGAAAGGCAAAGAGTTTGTGTTAATAGATTAGTGGAAAAGTACAGAAATACAAAATAGGAAGTCACAGTTATATACACAATGAGAAGTCACAGTGATAGTGACAGTTAAGTCTTGTATGTCCTCCGAATTGTCCCCCAACAGTGCACAGTCACCACCTTTTCTGCCAAAATGAAGGGCTACAGGGTTCTGGAGGACAGCAGGTTACCATCTCAATTCTGATGCTCGTGGTGCATCAGCTGTATTGTTTGCCAGGGTGATGGCCATCAGGCGCATCTCTTCCATTGACTGACCTATGTCGAACCTAGGGAGAAAGACCCCCCCCCATCCCCTTCTTAGTTATATGCCTTGATCCCATGCACAAAATAAGGGCTTTTCCACGTAGTGAAGCCCTTCTTAATGGTGCATTTGGCAGTTGAATTTGTCCATAGTGGGCATGAGAGGTGTTGATTTCCTGGAGGAAGCTATGGTACAGTGGCATACACGGCCACCTAGGAACCTGGTGTCATCATACAGGCTGTTATCAACATAACAGGCCGCATTGTATTTTAAACCATAAGGCCAGCCAATGTACGATTTAAAATATGTCAAAGGCTGGTATGTACCAACCCCAATCCCTAAAAGTGAGATGAACTGGTGCCCATTACTACATGACAAGATGATAATATAAAATGAGCACTGAATTCGATTCTATTGTTTAACATTGCCTCTATCCGACTGCAAAACACTCCAATTATCTCCGCAACCTCCCACATGGTAAAAACAGAACATTCACAGTCCTCACAGACCCTCACCTAAAGTCTTCACCGCCGCCCCTTGGGCTTTCCAGATTCAGCCGCTTCACTTGGTAAGTGTGTGTGATTTGGTTTTCTCTTTTCAGAGAGGTGAAAGCTTTCTAGCACTTCAGTCTAAGCGATGTGCATGTTCGCATTTCTGGGTGTTAGTAATGTAAGATTCGTACATCCATTGCTTCAGTTTACAGCCTTGAAATCTAAGCATAACGAACCCAGTCCCAAAAATTCCAACTGGATTGCTCATATGACACTGAACTACTAGAGCACTACTAATCCTAGTCTTTACCCCCATACCACAGCACAACCCTGGCCTACTCAGCAGTCACACTTGGCAGAAGGTAAAATGATGACAGCGACATATTCATCCGCTAAATTGAAGAAGAAAGGGTCTTAACCAGCGCCTGCTATAGCCCCACCCCCAATACCCAGAACTATTGTCCCTGACCTCTTTCTTTGGCTGCTGCCACAGACATGAACTAAGCCAAGCAGCCCGATGCCTGAATGCAGTTTACAGTCATGCAGATAGAGGCAGATGGGAAACCACTGTCCTGCACAGGAACTATATCTTGGAGCTTCACTGGTCACATTGAACTTCAGGGCTTTAACTCTTCTGGATGAAAAGCATCTGGTTATGACATTAGTATGCTTGCTCACACACTAAAAGTGCAGATTCCTCTACAGTGCCATCAACTGCTTTGGATCCTTCATGGCACTTCTCCTCAATGCAATTAGAAGGATTTTAACAAAATACTGTGGATTTCTATATATTCATCTGTTGATAATTACATTAAAAGTACTTGTGAACTACAAATATGAGAGCATGGTTAAATACTTTGTGTATGGTTAATTGTGGGGGCATTTTTAGCCCTTCCATTTGAAGTTCTCCAGAATGTGCAACGTTATCAACATGAAAAAGCTGGTCGCTTTGAACAAAATTAAGCTTAAAATAAATACAGAAACTCAAATTAACATTAAAGTGATGGCTTTAAAAAAAGTGACTTAAGTCAGAAAAGAATTCAGTCAGTGTAATTTTTATTATTTATTTTAACACTGGGGGGAAATACTGTCGCCCTCTTGAGGCGAGAAGCTTGTGTTGCGTATTAGCTCGGCCGGATCCACATTTCTCTGCAATATAGAGACGGGAGGTATTTGAAACGCGTTTCTTTTCAGCAGTGAGCCATTATAAGAGCTAAAATTGGTGATTTTTTAAAAATAGCAAAACGTCCACTATACGTGCTAAATACTTTCTCAAAAACCGCCGGTAACTCCACTTGGACTAATTCGCCTAAAGAAAATAACGGTTTCGGCCTACCACACTTTAGCTCATTAACCTATTCAACACATTGTGTGTACTGAAGCAATTCATCCCGTTGATAGGACCTGCTCGTTTCTGTAAATATTAAATATTTGTTTTGTAAGATTTGAGATTAAAGTCTTCATTTTTAGAGTTAGAAATTTTTTGGCCCTGTGGGTAGGCTTAGTCACAGTATTTTTGTACTGGCATTGTTCTAGACGTGAAACAATTTTATGCTAGTTTTGGCTTCCAAACATTCAATTCCGAACGTTTTTACATCCCATTGTAAATCAATTGAACTTGTACAGCTATAAATGCCCATGCACCCACATATTTACGAACACTGTTAATCCTTTATAATCCTCAGCGGCTACTGCGCCTACAAGGAGCTAGTAATCCCTCAAAATCAGGGTTCGAATTACGGGGGGGATTGGGGTTTTTTGAACCCCCCTCAAAAAAAAGACTTCAAAACAACAGGTCGGGGGGTAGAAACATTTATTTATCGTTTTTACCTGTATTACTTGTAATCGTAAATATTACAGTATATTATACATATTCTTGATGAAAAAGTTGACCCCCCCCCCCCCCTATTGTCATTGTATAATTCGCACTCTGCTCAAAATTAAAACAAAAATTGGTGCTTTTAGTTACATAGCAATCTATCTGAATCTGACGAGGATGGAACTTTGTACTACATCGATTCAATTAGTTCATATATAACACATGAACGTAAGTCTGCTCCCACATGTTTGTGCACACACACACAAACGCACAAACTCAAGCACAAGGCTGTAACACTGAAGAATGTAATGGCAGTTGGATATCTGTGCAGGAAAACATTTAACATTCGTACTGATTTGCATGTGCACAAACCTTTTCACCCATTACATTGTATATAAGAATACACAGTTGCACAGTAGATGGCGGTGTAATTCCCCAAATCATCTGCCATTAACCATTGTATACTATATACAGCGTTTCGTAAAAGGGTTCCCCTCTTTCAGAAATCGTTTCATTACAAATATATACAAGTATACATTATTTATTCATCTTCTGCAATCGCTTATCCAATACAGGTTCGCGGGGTGCTAAAACGGGATACCACCAGGACATGACGCAAACCTGTCACATGGCAGGGGACATACAGTCAGTCACATAAACCTGAACTGACACAGAGCCTTTTTTGTAGTTGCCACGCAACACTTAGTAACACGAACAGGATTGAATCCGGGGATCCTAGCGCTGTGAGCAGTCAATGCTATGAGTCACCATGCGGCCCCACATTTATATAAAGTATAAATATTACTAGTTTTATTTAAATTTTGACTATCCAATGAAATTTGAAGTTTTATTTCTGACCAGAAAACCTTTAGCTACAGGTTTGCCATATCATATAAATAGGTATGAAACTTTGAGACTTTTTGGTCTAAATGCAAAGGAATACTTTTGGCTCCACCACCATATTAAATATTTACCTTCAGAATCTACTTGTTTCCATGAGCCATCCTCAACTACACATGATTGCATTCGAGCAATACCAGTTTGGTAACCTCCCATCCCATGCTCCCATGCCAGCTGTGACCTGTGCAATTCATGTGATACAGTGGGCATTCACACTGAACTCAAATGGGGAAATTTTGCATTAAGATTAAGCACAGGGATCTACCACTGGGAACATCACAGGTTTGGGCACATTGATAGCAAGTCCACACCATGACAGAAGGACCAGACAATTGCTCTTTTGCCTTTAGTTCATATTTATGAGCATTACGTCACCATCCCCAGACTGCCCGTTTCCCCATATTTCCACTCTCATCTTTGGGAAAAAAAGACACACTGGTACAGAAAACCTGCAACAAAGTTCCTGTCCTGGAATATAAACACAGCATAACAATGCAGCATAAACCCTCTCAACTTCTGGGTTTCAATCCATAATAATTGGACTACTTGTTTGCCCTTCCTGGTAAAGACTTTTGAAGTTTGAGTCATGCTTGGAAAGTTCAGTGATTCTTGCATTTCCTGAAAGAGAGTGCAGAACTTTTACTGTCATATGTGTGTATTCAGAAAAATTTAATATAATAATATTAAGAATGTATTTAATATTGAAGACATTTAGACCTGGCTTTCATATCATTGTTCAGTACTTCAAAGTCAAAATGTGAGAGATGAAGATGGTATGAAAACTGGGGCCAGGTGATTTCAAGTCCCTTTGAACAAAAACATAGACACATGAAGACTTAATCCCCTACCTGAAATCATATAGCTGGGCCCTTTCAGTGGTGATGTTTTTCTATGGACAACCGAAAGACTGCAGAAAATGTGGCTCAGTGTATTACTCATTACTTTAAGGGTTTGTCCAATTTCATATGCAAACAGATTAAATCAAGAATCCTTTGTTTTAAAGAAGGCCTTCAAAATGAATCTAATTAATTCAAAAGTCTGGGGAAACCAGACAGGCCTCGACTGTTTAGAGGGAACTAAACCAGGCCTCCAATAAACGTATACATCGTTCAGATGTGTGTGTGTGCTAAATTATGCATCAGCCCTACAAGACAGGAATCCTGCCCGGCCTTAGGCATACAATGCCCAGGTCAGACCACAATGCCACAAAGCCTTAACCCTTGTTAAGCAACAGAAGGACCTAAAAAAAGTCAGATAAAGACTCCAACCAATGAATACAGTGACAAACCCCTGCACAGCAGCCAGCACAGTTACCACTGGAGGAAAGTTGGGCCCAGCAAGAATTCTGTGTCAGATGTAGCCCATCAATAATAAACTGATTCCATAACACATTAAATTTTAAGGGGCTCCTTTAGGATTAGGGGTTGGGACTTTGGATTGTTGCATTTGGCTAACGTGAAAGTGAGCTCCATTGAATGGGGATATCTGTACAAACTCCGCAAACTGGGTTGTTGGACTGTGCAATCTATTACATTTGAATATGCATTTTTTAACCCCTTTTTTGTCCGTTCGATGTAGGATCCCAGATAGATCGGGTGAAACGTAACAACTAAAGCTATTCCAGTATAACCATAAAAAGGGGGTGGGGATAAGGGGGTGGCTGAGAGGCAGCCTGACGATTGGCTTGAGGAGGATGAGGTTTGAGGAGGTCCTAAAATAAACACTGTACACCTAGGGCGAGGCTGACCCCTGTGAATTCCCTGAATGTACACAATGTCAGGTACTGGGGAGTTACATTCCAGCCACCCCCAAAGGAAGTTATTAAGGACATAGTGGCATACTTGCATGCCTAGCTGTAATAGCTGCTGAAGTGCCGAATGGCATGGAAACCCGTTAGTAGCCACTCTACTGACAACTTTAACTTATTACTAATATTACTATACTATGTGGAACAGGTTTACCAGCCATGGTTATTATACTACGATATAGAGGGGGGATATATAAAAGGAAATAGACAGTGTTTTTCAATACCAGAATGGTCAGTCACTAACTGTTTCTTTTACACCATATCACTGAGCATGCCTAATCTGAGAAGATAAACAGGGACGGAGTCTGGTTACTACTTGGATTCAATAATATGTGGGATTATCTGTAAGATTTTAATGCGAGGAGGTGCTGTTTCACAACTTCACAGAATTTTGTTTTGTTTGTAAGCCTATTCCATTTCAACAAATTGAATCTTCTCATCACAACTTGTCACCTAATTTATTTCAGGGAAAAGCATTCCTAAGCCTTGCAAGGCACAAAACCTATGGGCAGCTGGTTGTGTAGTGGTCAAGGTGACTTGAGCAAGGTACTTAACCTGAATTCCTTCAGTAAATATCCTGCTGTTTAAGTTGCTAGGCAACTAAATTGAAAGAAAAAACAATATTAGAAAGTGTCAATCTTAAGACAATTGACACAGTACACAAGCTAGAACTGGCCTGTGACATCACAGGAAAACACACAAAATACTACCACACCTATTGAAATAAAATGTTACACATTAAAGAAAGCCATAGTTTATGACATCCTGCTTTTTTAAAAACATGCCAGTAAAACATAAATTCTGCAAGTATACAGGCTACCTGTGAAGGCCCCATGTCACTGTTTATACTAAGAAGGTGGACATCCTGTGGCATCAATACTGAGCCAAAATGTTTTGTAGTGTATATATATATGTTCATATAGTGTATATCTTCAATTATTGCCAAATGTTTTTTTCTAGGTCACAATTATGAAGTTCAAAATGATAGTAATGTCTAATATTAATGAACAGCGCCAGTATACGTCAGAGATTACTTGTTATGTTGTCTGTCAAATTCAAGTCAGAGTTGATTAATCGGGTAAGTTCTGGAAAGAAGATCTGAAAGGCTAATAATGACATTGCAGTTTATTTCTTGTCAAACAGATGACCTTCCTTCCTCCTCACATGTGTGACACTGTTTTGGTAATCAATGTGATTTCATTCCTGCACAGATCATTTTTTTATTTTTTTTATTTTCGAAAGTTAACTGAATTGAAAAAAGGTGAATATCCCTCTGTACCAAAAAATCGAAATCCGGGTACGTCAGGTATGGGAGAAAAAAGCGTGGCGCCTATACCCAGAGATATTTCACTACCGAAAAAAAGAAGAAAACTTATCTGCGCAGGCGTGAGAAAACGGCGGATACAGAATCCCACGGGGTACCTGTAAGAAATTACCTGCTTTAGCATTATTAGCTAGTCAGGTTTAGACGACGTCAGATATATATATGTATGCTTACACATTCAAGGAATTTTGCATGGTGTCAAAAGCTCCAGTGCATAAAGAAAAAAACAAACAAACAATACCGCAACTGACAGAGGTACTAGTAATTATATATATATAGATATATAAATTACTAGTATCTCTGTCAGTTGCTGTATTGTTTGTTCGTTTATGCACTGGCGCTTCAAACACCATGCAAAATTCCTTGAATGTGTAAGCATACTTGGCAATAAAGCTCATTCTAATTCTAATTATTATAGCTAAATTACCGAGCTGACTAATCAGCTTTTACTTGCTTGTGACTAACGACATAACTAGATAACGGACGTAGAACTTGTAAAGATCTAATATTATTATCGTAAGTATAAAAAATTGAGACGTGACACAAACCACTGTTGAATTGAAAACTGTGTTAGAACAAATCTCATACAACCAGCAAACAGAAATGAGTAAGTGCAAGCTGAAATTTTATTTCACCGATACGGATAACATATTACAAACAAAACGCAAGATTTAAGTATAACCAGGTGAAAAATATCAAGCACCAGAAGATGTAATTTAAAATTCCATTAAATACTTAAAAAACCCGGTGTTCAGTGCATTCTGCTTTGCACATTTACATTATGGGATTCTGTACATACTTTACAAAAACTGCCCTTAAACGAAGGACTAGCTTTAGATGTATACAATTTATAAACTAAATTAAAATTATTAATTAACTAAATTATTTGTATTATCCATTTCGTGAGCACGAGTTGAATGCTTAACTGTGCTTTACTACAAATAAAAATGGGGGTCATGAGCAGTCTTGTTAATTACTGTCCCGTGATTACCACAAAATGTAGTTACTAATCAACGGTTTCTTTTGATTAAAACAAGCATGCCCTGTAGCCTTTTTCTCTATATATTTTCAGAAGTTGCATGATAGTTATATTTGTTTATGTATAGACATATTATATTTGTAAAAATGTCTAATTGAAAAAATTCAGAATAATAACAATTATAATAGGCCACAAGCAGAGACAGAGACTTTATGTCTGAATTACTTAAGTAAACGGGAGAAAACAGAAGAACAGCAAGCCGTTCTGGATAAAGCTTCCGCTAAGCAACTTAATAATGTTGGCTGTAACGTTCAGTTTTTCGAAATATGGATCTATTATATAATAATTTCTATCTATAGACCTTAAAACGGTTTCTGACAAAGGTATCTTACATAACCATAACTAAAATAGTTTTTGCCAAAAAGTGAAATAATTTAATCCAAAATTGTACTTTCTTCGTTGAAAAACATTCGCTTTAACAAAATACATTTTTGAGAATAAATTAAGACTATTTTTTAAACTTAAAAAATTAAACGTTCTGATAGAACGCAGGCTTATAAACCTACTGGATATTCTTCAAGGATTCTACAAGTGAAATTTTAGGGGATGGCGTAAAATTCAAAACGAGACGAAACGGCCCGGAACGGTACTTTAATTAATTAAATTGCTTTTAAAAGCATATAAAGTTGCACACCGATTAATAACGCGCTGTCATTAACCCGTTCCAAAAATTATACACACAATCCAACAAGTTTTGGCACGGAATGGGAAATGAAAGGTCGGTTCGCGGTTTTTTCTTTTTCTTTTTTCTGTAGTGATATGATGGCCTCACTTATTTGTATTGTGTGTATCATGTTCATGTTCATGTTCATGTTCATGTTCATGTTCATGTTCATGTTCATGTTCATGTTCATGTTCATGTTCATGTTCTGTGCAGCTTCGGAACCCAGTGTTCCGGGAGCCTTTTGGTGATAAAAAAGAGGTTTCTGAACTGGTTAATGACAGCGCGTTAATTATCGGTTCTGATTGGTAAAATATTCTCCTCACGTGTGTGCCACTTTCTATGCTGTTTAAAATCAATTTACTTAATTAAAGTACCGTTCCGGGCCGTTCCGTCTCGTTCCGGCTTTTACCCCATCCCAAATTTTGAAGTCGCCTTCATGGAAACTGAATGATGTAACAACAAAACAAACAATACTAATGAGTGAAAAACATAACAAATTTATTGAAACACAATTCAATGCAATACAACAACCTATCCATTTATTGGTATTTAAATTTCAAACGATGCGTTCAACAAATTAAATCGAAATTCAACTGAACCGATTCATGAAAAAAATACACAATTTGGAAAATTAGCTTTGAAATGTTTTATAAGCCTACTGAACGATAAATCTCATACGAACATTTCATTTTTAATTAATGAGATACTCAACAAAACCGTACTCAACAATGACGTCCAACTTCATAATTCAACAAAATATCCTTTAAATGTTAAATTGCAAATTAACTACAACGTTTTTGTTTCTATTGGTCAGTGGTTATTTTTTTAGATTTAGATCGAGGACCACACAATATGATAAGAACCGTAGTCGCATTGCCTTGCATGTTTTACAAGGACTCTGAGAAAATATTCAATGTAGTCACAGCAAAATGTAGAACAAACTCAAAGATAATTAAGAGTCGAGAAATCGCAAACACGTGATGCTAATCATAATAGTGCATGATAGACATTTCCGGTTGTCTGGTATGTGCCAGTTGGTGATAACTGCCCGTGGCAGTTGAACCCACGTTATGGCTAATTGGTTGCGTCATACCAGTGCAGGGGCTACCGCTGTGGGGCACCAGGACGTTCGGGTGTAGGTGGTATGCGCTGTAGCTCGAGTGGAGGTGGTGGTTGTGGTAACAGTTGACTGGAGAATTGGTAAAGCCGTTTATAGGCACCGGGCTGGTATTCCCGTTGGAGGGCTGCGTCTGTTGGTAGTTCATGGAAGCTGTCGAATGCAGGGGGATAGACGGAGAAATGGTCCAGGTGTTGCCGATAAAAGGCGTCTGTACGTACTTCGGCGTCTGGGGCACGTAGTAGTCCTCGGGACAATTAATGCAAGTTTTCCCCATTAAGCAAGCGACCGACGGAGATTTGTAAGCTCTTTTCACCCGTTTTCGACGTCTGTAATTCCCTTTATCAAACATGTCCTCAAAAGCAGGATCTAAAGTCCAGAAATTACCCTTTCTCTCCCCGGCGTCCTCCCGAGGAACTTTGACGAAGCATTCGTTTAAACTGAGATTGTGCCGGATGCTGTTTTGCCAGCCCTTTCTATTTTTTTCATAGAAGGGAAATTTTTTAATAATGAATTGATAAATTCCGTTGAGCGTCAATTTATTTTCCCGACTCTCTCTGATAGCCATAACGATAAGAGCCACGTAGGAATACGGTGGTTTTTGAGATGCGTCCACTTCGTCCGTTGTCGTTCTTTTTTCGCTTTGTGCCTCTGGGCTGCTCTTACTCATGACTGAAACCGGGTCTGGGGTACATTCCGTGCGTCCCGTCTCTTCCCGAACACCAGACTCGTCTGTGTTTTGGAACTTGTCCATCCTTGCTTTAGGCTCCTTAATTCTTCCAAAAAATAAATGGTGTGACTTACATGAGACTGCCTACTACCTCTCCCAAGCACAGTAGTTAGGATCTGATATCCCATCCATCTAACTCCTCCCACAGACAAAGCATCAAACGTTCCCGTTTCATATTATCATCTTTTTAACATTTTTTTGTGTCAGGTTAAAGAAAAAAAAACATTTTTGTTTAAGTTCAAGTCGAGGTCAACCCACATTTTGACACAATTCCAGTAATTGGTGTTTTAAACCGTTTAATCTTAAACACTAAACAATAATGTACCCTTTATATCCTCGCTTGCAGCTGCAAGCAAACTCAGCCGCATAATTCTAAACTGCACCTGTTGACGAATTTCGATCATTTAATATTTATTTATACTGAAAAATGTATTTGCACGATAGGACACACCTGTTTCCACGGACAAAACAACTACTTAAAACGAAAAAAATTGGTACAAATTAATTTTAAAAATTTCTGCAAACGTTAATATAGAAAAAAAGGGAGTTCCAATCTCCATAATTAGAATTTAAAAAAAAAATCTTCTTCTCTTTTATTTATTTGAAGAAAGTCGACAAAAACAAATTGGATGAACGGTCTCGAAAGTACAGTTCGAGAGGAATAATTCATCAAATCACCTAATTGGTTGGAATCAACCATTGAAATTCAGCTGAATT
>JAOVYW010004748.1:0-12854 GCA_025775045.1 Hiodon tergisus | reverse complement strand
CGCGGGTGTGTGTGTATATGTGTGTGTGTGTGTGTGTGTGTGTGTGTCTCTGTGTGTGTGTGTGTGTGTGTGTGTATATATGTGCGTGCACGCGCGCGCGTGTGTGTGTGTGTGTATATGTGCGTGCACGCGCGCGCGTGTGTGTGTTCTGCTGGACACTTGCCTGTTGAGCTTCACGGCTCAGATCTCGGTACCCCGCTCATTTTGAAGGAGTGCTGAATGAAGGGAGGCTCTGAAAGGCTGCCTTTTACAGCTCGGCCTGGAGTTCAAAAGGTCCCGCCGGAATGTTGGGGACCTTTTGGTCCTGAGTCTTGACCGTCAGCGCACAGGAGCCGCCATGGCGGGGATTCTGTTGGCTGTTCACTTAACCACGAGTCCACAAAAAAGCCTCCCTACAACCCCACACCAACCCACTTTTCTTACCTGCACCATCTCACTGCTTTCACTGGCTTCTGTGCACGTTCTCATCTACATACTTCACAATTACAGAAAAAACATGGACCATTTTTGGATTAGTTGAGGGAATATGATAAAAAAGTGTACTTCACCTCAAGCTGACACTTGCTGGTGGTTTAATCAAATCCTTATTTATGCAAAATAACATTTTGAAGAATTGCTGTGGATGCATTTGGGCTGTTTTGGTGTAGCAGTATTTTAAAAAGTTGTCACATGACGTAACTTGACAACGTAAACAGTTGTTTTTTGGTGAGTACAGATTTCCTTAGCCAAGGTCAACAGTTCTTAAGGGTTCTCATTTCAAGTTTGATTTATGTAATAAATAAATATATACAAAAAATGACATATAGATATAGAATAAATTGCCACATCTATTATTTACAGATATTTACACGTATAAATCGGTATATATACATATTTCCGTAGTCAGTTCTTTTTTTTAATTCGCAGAAAAACTAGAATTATCAGATCAGTTTGGAAAAGCTGTGACAAGGGATTGAAAGTAATATCAGCCACGAAACAGAGAGTGAAAAAACATCTCTTTCCCCGAACCTGTGGGGAAACCACTGGGATTGCAAAAAGCCAGCAGGTCCCAGGACCCGGGAGCTGGAATTATCCTCCTGGATGTGAGGTATGGGGGTGGGGGGGCAAGCCCACTGGCCCCTGCCCCTGCATCCCGATGCCTTTCAACCCCAGCGCCCCACCGCCCCAAGAAAGAGATTGAGATTAATCTTGCGTCCGACATGCTGATATTAACACCATATTTTTCCCAGGGTTCCTTTCACTTCACCGTGTGGGTAAAGGGGGCAGGAGCAAAATTAAGGCTGGCTTCGTGGATTACTCACTGAGGTGGGGGCCAGATTCAAAGCCTCCTTTATGTCTCTTCCTGATCTTGTGTGGGGGGATTTGGAGGGGGTCTCATTTGGTGTCGGAACCATTCTCTCTCGATATGCTGTGTGTTCTGAGGTGTGAGTCCATATTGCCACACAGAGAGACAGGGAGGGGGTTCTATTAGAATAACTTAAGCTTCTCCCCTTCTCTTATTGATGGAAGACTTAACACAGACATCAAGATTTAAAACTGTACTTCTGTACATTTTGTACATTCTACTAAATCAAACACATTATATAAAAAGTTCAAATTAAAGCCATCAATTGCCAAAAAACCGACTGACTATGCGTATTAAGACATTGCTTTGCAATCTGTCCTAAAATTTGAAAAACCGGTTGGAGCGTGGTTTTCTGCTGATGTGTTGCCGCAACATGGGTTGCTGTTAAGGCAAACACATTTCAAATGAAAGAAAGCATCCTTAAGATACAGACAAATAGCTGGATGAGTCATAAGCTTAATCAACTTTATCACCCAACAGTGAGGCATTCTGGGAAATACAAATCGCCAAAGAAAATCTGTGTGAATGTGTTTGCCCAGCCCTGCATTGGCATGTTTTTTTTCCTCACAGGTCAGAACTCCTAGGGTCCAACCTGTTTGACTGAAAGCCTGGCCAAGGATCTGACTTGGAGCTGCAGCTATTCTGTGGTCACGCGCTCACGAGGAAAGAGGTGCTTCTAATATCCAAACACCGGGTCCGACTCTCAATCCCCAAAAACCAAGCTCAGTTCAGTATAGTGCTAGGCTTCCTCACTCCATATATACCCCCCCCCTTTCCTCCTTACCATTTGCAGAGAAAATGGGTCCAAATTTGAAAGCAGTAACACCAATCTGGGACACACCAGGATTGTTCTATCCCACCTGCAAGGAGTGGAGAAGACCTCAGGGTGCGGAGACTGTGACCAAGGCATGCCTCTCTGAAGCCTTACAGAAGCTCTGTGATCGCTGTGGATGGGAGTGCTGACACTGCCAAAACCAGGACAAGCAAGGTAATGAGCATGTAATCATGTGATAATGACACGAGAGTCCCCCACTGCTGGCTCACATCACTACATATCTCAGGGTAGTTTTGTTTTAATTTACATTTTAAAATCCCCACCCTCCTGGAAAAAAAAACAGCAAACACACCAAAATGTCCTGATTTAAACTACAATAATGAAACAAACCTAAGAGGGGTTTTTTTAACAACAAGAGTGTGCAGAACAAACAAACAATATGACAATACAATATGCCTACTTATTCAGCCAAATATTTTCTTGTAATCAAGTCATAATTGAAATGGAATGAAAGATAATACATACTTTTCACTGAGAGACTGAGGGACTGAGAGAAAAGAGTTTCCGTTTTTGCCCTTACCCGTGAAACGATATCGTGTGAGGGTTCACATCACTCTGGGCGTATTACACTGCTATAAAGCATTTTGTCTGTGTTCTGGTTCTTTGTTTTATCCCAACAAACTGCTTGCGGATGAGAAATGTTAAATGTCATCGTATGCCTCCCACCCCCCTCCGCCTCCCTCACCTTCCTTGATTATCCATTAGAGAAAGCCCTGTTTCTTACAAAGTACACTTACACTTAGAGGGGCTAGGCCAAGGAACCCAGAAAAAAGACACACATTCACACATAGACACACACACACACACACACACACACACACAGCCTCTGAAAAGGCAAAGGTTTTCTGCTGTTATGCAAATGGTTCAATCAGCAAACGCTTCAGTGAGAATTATATTTGAATTAAATGAGGCTTTGGACTCCTTTAACACTGAACCGCGGGCCAAAGTCTCAATACTGAACCCGCACTCCGCGGCCATGCATATTATTGGTTTGACGAAATGCGAACTGACATAAATACCATGGCTCACTTTCAATCCGATTACTCGGCTAAACCACATCAATACCGGCCAGCCAACAGGCGCTTGGCGTCCCCCCATTCATGCGCCCGGTGGACAACCCCGGCTCCTCCTCAGTAAACAAGCGCCCACGCTGCCACCAAGCAGCCCCCATGCTCAACCCGTCAGCCGCTCTCAATGGGCCCCTTTCGACAAGGTGCTTTCCATTGCTCTCCCAGCTCGGCCCTAAAACAAAGCCCAGGATTGTGCTGATGGGCCCCGCACTCACAACACCGCTTTCTGCTGTGCCCCAAGCCTCACACACAAATGCCCAGGTTTATAAAAACAAGTCTTCCTATTGCGGGGAACTGCTTTGTGCGCACAGAGGGGGTTTGTGTGTGTATGTGTGGGTGTGTGTGTGTGTGTGTGTGTCTGTGTGTGTGTATGTGTGTATGTCATCCCAAGTGCTATAGAGGGGGGTTCTCCAAATGTCTCCCCATTATAACTATCAAAAAGAATAATGCTTCAGGTTAGCATGACGAAGAGGTCATTTTGTTTGTTACCCAGAAGCCCTTAATTTAAACCAGTGTTGACAACCACAGAGGCTGGCTCTTTCTGGTGCCCCCCACACCCCGCTTGGGCTTCCCTGGGACACATTTACACCAGAAACGTTTTTACAAGGCTTCTCTAAACAACCTGCCAGGTGCAGTGGGCTCTTTCCAAAGGCACACCGTGTCCGAGAAACCCTACGAGACCTAACGAGATTAAAATGAGAATAAAATACATTTGCCACATTGATTTGCAGCTCAGACCCCCACCCCATGACCAATCTAGAACTAATGAGAGCATTCTGTATCTTATCTAAAAACACCCAAGCTCATTTTAGAGTAGGGGGTGGGGGGGCATGTGAAACAGTTAGCAATCTAACGTAATTGGAAAGGGGAGCTGGATCTAGGATTCAAAAGGTTCTCTGTGGTGGAGAGGCTTTGATCCCTAACATGGCTGAGGTTTCCCATAAACATCGCGTAAAGACGTCTGTGTCCTGATCACTGTCAACTGAATAATAACATTAGCCATCCTTTTCTCCAAAACGATGCCTGCATACAAGCCATATGCGGTGTGCTAAATTTAAGAATGTGCACATTGATATCAAGGGTTTGTCCATGAACAAAGACAGGATTGCCTGTTGTACCCCTGCCGCCTACGTTGTTTTTGCCAAAGTGGTTTGGAATTAGTTAGCTAATACCTTTGTCATACCACACCATGAATATTAGCTTTTGGTGTCAGATCCTACAAACAGACAAACCTATCATACTAGGCAGTAAAGTATAGATGCAACTGGAAAGAAATGAGAAGATAGGGCCAAGCCTCTTTTTACACAGAAAAAGTAGAGTGCATACTGTACTTAAGAGGATTATTACTACGTTCCCGATGCCTGCAACAAACTGCTTTACATATTTGACACAGGTCAACATATTCTCACAGAGCGGAGCCAACCGGGTTGACAGCTGGTTAGAACATCATTGAAACATTCCTGTTGGACTGTTGAAGACATAATGCCTTATCTGACCATCTCTCTGTGAAAATTAAATTCAATTAAACTGAGCATTAAATGAATTAAAGTGTAAAGGCAATATGGGGCCAAAAACAGTGTGAACCCTCGATGAGGCACAAAGAGAACCTACTTGTACCCGATACTATTGCCCATCCATGAAGTAATAACATGGAATTTTCCATGTAGTGCACATGGACTTTTTGGAGATGGGTAAAGGAAAATACCATCCAGTCAATTGGGACACACAAACATAAAGGCTATGGTAGATTATGTTTTTTTTCAAGGCCAAATCACACCTTAAATGATTAGTGACCTTAAAGATTAATGACCTTAAATAAATAGAAATCTCACAGGTGTGACTCAAAATGAGACCATTAAAAAAAAAACAGGGTGGCAGGGTCTCCGCTTAATTTAGGTAGGGTTTGTATTAGAAAAAAATCCAGTCTTATACGTGTTATAAAACGTTTATAATAACTATAATAAAGAAGGACAGGGTTACAACTCAGTAGTTATGTTTACTGAACCATGAGGATCACTAAAAATAAAAGGACCATTGCTAGGCTTACCAGTTAACTCATTGATTATTTTAGTAATTGTTTGACGCTCTTAAATTGTTTTAAATCACTAAAACATTATTTTTCATTTAAATTATATACGTATTAAGAGATTAAACATTTTCGTTCTGTCAGCTTCAGAGAAAGAACAATTGCATTAAATGGACACAAGCGCATAAACTAGATAGATACGTGTTATAATAGTCAATGTAAATCGTGGTCGGATGGTAAGTAGAATATGATTTAAATTTTGTTTTAATGTTTGTCAATTCTATTCTGTATCGTGTGCTGGCGCTAATCCCTTAAATACTCCGGTGTAAACTGAGTCACATCTCCGCCAGACTTCAACCAATAGAGCACCGCACTAGTCTATGACGCTAACGACTGGACCGACCCAGTGTGTTCTAAAACGAAGACCATCGCCTTCTCCACACTTCTTGTTTAAACTATGACACGATTACTTGTATTGATAAAAAAAAACCCATATATATATTGTTTAAACTGTAAAATATTTAATAAATACATAAATACAATTAAAACAACTAAGGTATAAATATGTACCTGTTACGCAGGTTGTAAAATATAATTTAAAGCTTATATTTTGGTTTATATATTTGGATCCTGGTGCGCCTGATGGTTTTGCCTGTTTATTTCGCATACCTAAGTTTAACAGATTGATTATTAATATTTAATTTTGGCAGGGTGACATGTTTTATTTTTATTTTGTTTTTCGGCAATATGACATATACGTTGTTATGGATTCTTGTGGACTATATGTGTGTAAAAAAACAACTAATAATTCGTTTTGCAAGATTAATCAACGATGCGTCGCGGATTGATTTCAAAATATTTTTATAAAACCCTGAAATAAAAGTGTAGCCATTTTTCAAAACGTTCGCTCGAACGATCCACGAGCTCTTATTTGTATTTTCCGAAAATCAACCTGATATTAGAAAACCTCAGGTAGGCTGATAAAAAGGAAATATTAATTCATTGGAGAAAGCAGATAGTGGAATATGTCCCATCCAAAAATGGCCTCTTGCTCTTCTACTGACAATCACGTAACCAAGAAAGAAAAAACAGTTAACCACCTGTCAGGCTTTCAGTACAATAAAGGAACCTAACAAGCCTTTCATGCGCGGGTAATATATTTGCCCAGGCATTCATTTAATAAAGCGGATAAATGTGACGCAAAACAATGGTCGAGTTAATCTGTTTAGTAAAATGTTTTGAGATTTTGATTTTGCTGCTGAGTTAAAAACTTAGCCGTCCTGGTGTATTTTCATCTGAATGCAGCAAAGTCCTCTTCTTGACGCAAGGGGAGTGTGGAGGGGGGTCGACATTCTATGTTGATATAATATCTTAGAAATGTGTCTTTAATGGGTTTAATTCAACCCAGCCAGCTGTTTTGCGCCACTTGGTAAAGGGAAAACAAACGTGCCAATCTTGGAAAGCTAGTTGAAATTAGTTTCGGTCACCGAGGCTAAGCTATATTTCCTGCAAACCATCTGCTTGATTGGCACAATAGAGGGATTTTCGTGGCAAAGTAAAGAAATAAAAAAGCTTTGAACGTTTAACAGTTACTTATTTTTCCCCGTGAATTGTGAAGGTGCTGGGTTAGGTATCTTAATATGCCTGCCCCAGACTTAGGAAGCACGGCTTTGGGTCACCCAAAAAGACCCAAACCACAAATCTGATAGGCATTTTCTTCTTTAAAAGGGAATTAATTTCATGGAGGCGTTCTACCTTTGTTAATTTGCCACAGTGCTTTCAATCAAGGCATATCTGTTTAAGTACCAAATGTATTTATTCAAAAATCGCAAGAGCAAGTTCGGGATGTATGACGCAATCTATGACGAAGACAATCAACGCATTTGTACGAAAGCATGTGGAAGATGGACGAATATTTTGTTTGTAATTAATTTACGTTTCGTTGGAAACGGTATATAAAACGTTTTTAATTTGTTCACCCCACCCACTTAAAAGTGCCCATAATTATATAGGCAATGCATTGTATTGTATTGAGTGTAAACTTATTTCATACCACACGATGGATAGAGGCTAATCGGCGTGACAAAAGTAACATTCTGTTTAATGCCGTCCGGAAAAAACATAAAAGGGCTAGTACTGATATAAAATACATTTTAAAATGTTTAATTGATTACATTGATTTGTTGACAGACAAATGGATAGGAAAAGGCTAGCAGGAATTATTATCTTGTGATTACCCTGTGAGTTGGGGAAAAGGGTAGCAAATGTCAGAAGCAGGCATTAATATTTTTAAAACGATTTTCACTTCCCTGCCTTTGGATCCTGTGTAACTATCCATATGCCCTCAAAGCGCCTGAAACAATGTCATTGAGATTTACGTTGCGCGACTTGACTAGTGACACAAGTGAGATCGAAAACTTCTCTTCCCCAACTTTTTTTATCGGCGCTCAAAGAAGATGAGTTGACTTTTTAAGAAATAAATGTGAAAATAACCACTTTCAAATGAATGGTTAGGAGAACAAAACAGAAAGAACACCGGTCAAACGCCATTAGTCACAGGTCTTAGCCTTAGGACTTTAGAATTCTCTCCTTTTAAACGATCAGACAGAAAAGGGTTCTGCCGAAAGAGGATCCTCCGAATATAAAACCTTTTGTCGTTTTTCCTGCCTTAGCTATTATCTATTTACTTCAATAGGCGCTTATCATTTTTGCTCCCGCGGCTCGCAAGCTATACTAAAAGGTTGTGCTGAGACGTATCACATTTAACTGAATCCACGCGTGGCACAGCATGTGTCTGACCTAGCCTAACAAACAATGACATTTGCCTTTCTTGAAACCAGCGAAATTAGCCGCAGTAGGTCTTCGGCAAAAAGGAGAAGACAGGAGAAAAAGTCAAATTTATTAGTAGCCCATTTGCAGGCATATCGCACCGAAAGAGGGTAGAATATCCGTTATGACATGCGGTAATAGGTGCAACATGCAAAAAAAAAATTACATTTTTTAAAATATAAAATTAAAACTTTTTTCAACAGTAGTATGTGCCTTTAAAATCTCGCGTTTTTTGCGTCGATTAAATCTTTTTTAGTTTAAAAATATTTAATTATTATAATAATAATTATTATTAATGACTTTTTCAAATGAAAACTCATTAAGTTATATTTTTCCACAGCAATCCCTTGAACAATCAATATGTTTATATTTGGCAGTAGGCCTATATAAACAATTAGAAGTAATTTCGTTCGAGAAATTCGTTCCCTTTCTACCTATTTGGATCAGTGTATGGTTTCACCCACACCTACTTTATAATTGTAAAGATAAATATAAAGTTCTCACTCACCTCAAATTGTAGGATAATAGCAAATATACGGAATCATTTAACCAAATCAAATAGGTTGGCTAAGTGTAGTTAATTGATATCGTGACTAAATATTTATGTTGTTTTTCATATCAAAGTTTTAACCAGTCAACCTTTAATATAGTATCTTTATTAAATCTGAGTTGTGCCCCCCTTTTTTATCCGCATACATTTTAAGCAAAAGTTTAAAGCGTTTGCTTATTACTCAAAGAGACAAAAGAAAACGAGAGAGTCAGGGGGGCTCGGTGTGCGATACATCCAATGTCTCTTTAATTTGAGTTTAATATGAGGTTTAAGGGTCTTTTCATATACATGTTTTATAAATCCCAGATGCACTTTTATTCAACGGTTAAAGCACCAGAACAAAAAACGCCCATTGAAAATAAGACTGGATAATAAGATTTTTCTGAAAGCTTTGTGTTGGAAACAGAAAGAGAGAAAAACAGCTGAGGGTGACAGTTAGTTCATGGCTAATAGGATAAGAGTTGCGTGGCCAGCGCTGCACACTTCTCATTGCAAATGTTCAGCGGAGCCAGCGAAATGAATGGAGACTTCTCAAACCCATAATATTTAACACATCTGTTAAAGCGGTCTGTGACAATAAATCCTGTTAATACATTATTCCATAACGAGGAGCAGATTGAATGTACCATAAAGGGGACCGGCGTTCCTCAGAAACATGTACTTCTAGTAAATTGAATGGAATATTCAAAATGAGTTTATAAAATATTTTGCGTACAACCGAAACTACAACAACAGCACTTATAACAACAACAACAACAACAACAACAACAATAATAATAATAATAATAATAATAATAATAATAATAGTAGTAGTAGTAGTAGCAGGATTAGTAGTATTAATATTGTTATTAAAAGAAGAATTTTGCTGCTAACGATACAGACCACTGTTGCTTTCATGAATATCGTAAATACCGGTGTACCTTTTGCCTAAGATTTGTAATAATCAAATGTAGTCTACTTGTAAGTGAATTTTGTTTGGAATTAATCCTGAGCATCAATAAATTCTGATTAGTTGTACGACCGTGCACAGCGAACATCGTGGAACGTCTTAGAAAAACATCACACACAAAATGTTAGCACAAGGAGAATATTACGTTTTTGAGTAAATTATGTCCAAGTATTCAAACCATGCAGACACGCTTTAACGAGTTGGACATATCATGTTTAAATAGCCAACCCATTTCACATGAATGCTTACTGATCTATTTTGTAAACGCAGCAGGGGGGCTCAAATAAATTCGGTGGATTCTTTTAATAAATCCTTCATTCGGAGAGAAAATGACGTTTGAAACTTTTAAAATGGCCTTTTAATTAGCCTATGTACGCCAAGTCCAAACAAAAACCGAGCTGGGATTCCTTACATCGAAGAATACCAAAGAAGTGGTAAATATGCAAAATTGATGACTACACCCTCTTTGTTAAAGAGACATTGTCTGTTGCTTGCTTATGAAGTCTAATCCAATCATAAATTGCACCGTTCATCCAATCAGGGCGCTCAAAATCCCGCCTGAAAGAAACTCATGTGGAGAACTTTGTTGAACCTCATTGTTCGAGCTGTCAGTTATGAAAGGGCTTTGCTAAGCAGTCCACTATAAAACCCCTCAGTTAGAAAGAAGGACCAGAAGAGTACTGCTAGTCTTTCCGCTTGGATCCTAACGGAAGAAATCTCTTTCAATCAAAGGGGTTTTATACAGACTTTTTCTTCTTTTCCAAACGGTGCAATGATGTTCCCTAGTGTTATTGCGCCACCCGCAATGTATCCGAGTCTTCTTCGCCCATCAGCGGCACTGTCCCTGCCTCAGTCTTTGCATTCTGCGTTCACCACTCACTCCAGCTTTTTAGTGGAGGACCTTCTGCGGATCAGTCGGCCTGCCAGCTACCTACATCGGACCGTCCCCTCGCCAAGCGTGTCTCCGCCGACCTCTGGAACCACCACTCTCAACACAGCTTCCGTTGAACAAGTTAGCAGCTCCACAACGTTATCACGCGGAACATGCTCGCCGCAAACTTCACTTTCCAACAGCAACGACCCCAATTATTTGAAGTTTGGAGTTAACGCCATCCTGGCGCCGTCAACAAGAAACGGTAGGATTTTCTTTTGACAAATAGTTCAGAAGCCTCTGTCTCCCTGAAAGTTTTGTAATTTGCAATTACATACTCGTGCAAATGGTTTTATTACTGCAAGTGGGTCGCTGTGACAATCATTTTATTCGGGTTTCTGATGGGGAAAAAAAATCTTCTTATGAAATATATTTAGATACGATGTAAGAGTAATGCGATTGTATCCGTTGCGTTTGTCATTTTACTCAGATGCAAAAAAATACATTTATTCTAAAAGCACGTGTTTTTTGCTTACAGCATCATCGCCTCCTTCTATTCAGTGCGTGCACCCGAAGTCCTTCCCTTTTCCCTATTTTGACGGATCGTTCCACCCATTCATCAGGTCTTCTTATTTCCCAGGTAAGCGTTAAGGATTCTTGTTTATACCACCCTTACGAGACTAATGTGTCCGTTTCCTTCACGCACATTCTAAGTTCCCTAGCGAACCTAAGGGGTGTACAGGCCGTGGTTCAGAGGTTGGAAGCGTTACAACATTGTGGAATCAGTCTCGCTAATTTGATGCCCTATTTAGCACAAGCAGTGACTGCTGACATTTTGCACCGTTTCCCCTAATCTACAAATTAGCCGGAATTGTCATGGTCTAAATTTGAGGCGGGTCCATTCTCGCATACAGACTGCTGGCATCTCTTCATGGCTCCGGTTTTCCCACAGAGCAAGTGCACTTAGCCACTGATTGTTAACAAAGGTTTCAGCACCATGACCAATTGGTCAGCTCCCTCCGGGCAGCCACACACAGCCCCAACGTTGACTTTACCATGCTTCTGATAGGCATTTACCAGTCATGGACTAATTCCCCATTAGGGGCTATTCAGTGTTTCAATATTCTCACAAGACCACATAGAGTGTTGTGCGTGTTTATAGGAAGACCAGTCATAGTACGTATAAAGTTAGAAATAAATTGTTTATGGCTGTATTGAATCGAACTAAAATGATATAGCTAAACGCAAATTAAAGGGAATATATTGATACGTTTAAACCAAATTTAAGTTTTTCAATGAAGAAAAAAAGCGCGGGGCAACAAATTAAATATAAGCTCTCTGTCCCAGTTAATTTGAACAAATAAATTATAACTTAAATTCTTGTGATCGCCATTACGAAGTAGTCCTATCAACTGGTGAGATAAAGAATAATCTTTTTGAAAAGTCTATAAAGTCGCTAGATCGTGCTTTCATTCAGACTAATGATAATAGCATGTGATTCTTTTCATGGCTGTGTGAATACTTCAACAAAACAACTTGAGCTTTGTGAATAGCTTTTCGTGTTCATTTAATGAAAATGATTTGGGGGCAAAAATAGACCCCAGTCATCAGTATTCTCAAAATGATCTTGGCATGCAGTTGTGTTTAGTTTGAAAGTGTAAATCTCTTTTGTTACAATAATATATGGCTTTAGCTGTCTGTCCTGAGTCTTTTTCTGTTAGTTCATTACTACACAATTACCGTTCACGCTTCATTAGCGCCTCTATCTTTCATTGGGACTTTCTTAAAGGATACTCTCCCTTTTTACCATACCAATGCTTTTGAGAACCAAGCAATGTGCTAATTAGTTGCTTCGTGCCATTTCACGCAAACGGAATGCTATTTAATAACTCAAGAACAAAAGGTATTCAATATTTATAGATTTTGAACAGAAACTGTTACGTTTATACCACGAACCCAGAAAAGCAGTAGGAGGAAGAAAAAAACATAAATAAAAAACTTTGGTTATGGGCCGAATTATTTTGAATGACTTGTGCTCTTTACTTTAGAACCTTTATTTATTTTTCCTTTTGATTATTTTCTTTCAGCATCTTCCTCGGTTGTGCCTATCCCGGGCACCTTCTCATGGCCGCTAACAGCAAGAGGGAAACCTAGAAGGGGAATGCTCCGACGAGCTGTGTTTTCTGACGTGCAGCGCAAGGCGCTAGAAAAAATGTTCCAGAAACAGAAATACATCAGCAAACCCGACAGAAAGAAGCTTGCGGCTAAACTTGGACTTAAAGACTCACAGGTAAGCAACGTTACGAAATAATTTTTTCCTATTTATCTGATGTGTATTTAGGGGGGGGGGGGGGGGGGGGGGGGGGGGGGGGGGGGGGG
>JAOVYW010004746.1:0-12857 GCA_025775045.1 Hiodon tergisus | reverse complement strand
CTCGGGAGGGCGAGCGTATTTACCCACTGACCCACTCGGGAGGGCGAGCGTATTTACCCACTGACCCACTCGGGAGGGCGAGCGTATTTACCCACTGACCCACTCGGGAGGGCGAGCGTATTTACCCACTGACCCACTCGGGAGGACGAGCGTATTTAACCACTGACCCACTCGGGAGGGCGAGCGTATTTACCCACTGGCCCACTCGGGAGGTTCTGCGGCCCTTTCTTTTATTACTTACCTTCACCTCTTGCTGACTCAAGGTTTTTTCCCACCATATTCTTTCTTCTCTTTCGCATAGAATGGCTCCTTCTTCCATGTCCAGACACAGAAGTGTGTGGAGGCCCTAGCCAAGACAGACAGCGGAAGCCCGGGCCTCGCCCTCAGGCCCTGCTCTGATTCAGCCAACCAGAAGTGGTTCTTCCAGGAGAGGCCGTGACAGACCAGCTGAGCAGGTCGAAGGGGCGGGAGGAGTCATCTTGCTGTGGGGTTAGGGTTAGTCCATCAGTGGCATAAGGCAGCTGTGGGGCTGCATGTCTCTTCTGGAAAGCAATCGTCACTGACCTGCGCTCCTCTGCCGATGAACGGGCTTCCTGACTAACTAACAAACTTCTGTGTCTCTTTGTGCTGTGGTTGAAATGTTCCCCAAGTTCGATCAGTGGAATGGAATGGATCTACCTGACTGTGTGTAAGAGTAATCCGTAAGATGCCTCTCAGCTTCTGAACAATGCTTTTGGGAGTGTACTGTGAATGCAGACAATGGCTTCGCACCCATCGAAATCTCAATGCATGCATTTTGCCTGTTTCTGTTATATGTAAAAGAATGATCTGTGTATGTACGTGCACAAATATTTCAGCCCTTTCGGTTTTACATCTTTTATAAACATTATATATTTTATGTGTTTTTATTTTTTTAAACTGACCTCTCAGGCTCAAACCCAGTACTAGTTAACAGTCTTTGGCGGAATGTTCTGGAATTAGAGTGAATTGTGAGCCACCTACTGTGGTGGTAGCCTATGGCTTGTTATTTGAAGGTCCGACTTCACTGGAACCCATGCATCTCTGTATATTCTATACCTTAAAAAACCCTGTATAACGGTATACCATATACATATTTTCTGATAGTAAAGAGGGTCCTGTGGTGAGTAATAGGCACCACTAATGCGATTCCTTTATAGACTGATGTTTTGAATTGACACCTCTAGATGGCGCTGTAGTCCTTATATTTAGTGTTTTGTATGTCTATGCTATTTCAGTGTATTTTAAAATAGCTTTTGTTGGTAGATAGTCTTTCTATGAAAAGAGTTTCATTTTTTCCAAAAGTGCTAACTACTAACCCAAACATCCTGCTAAGTAGTCAGAGGAAACTGAACACTGCCTCTCACACATACCTTACCAAGATTAGGCATTTCACTACTGAACTTCTGCTGAATACGAAATTAGCAAATGCACTTGTCTTAAAAGATTTCCATTGAAAATTGCTATGCTGGTGCTCCCGTATATCTATATTGAAGGAGAATTTGTGTCTGAAGGTTTCTGCTTTGTTTTTCTGGAAGGATGTAAAACATTACGAAAGTCTGATGAGTAATTAACCAGTTCATATTTAAATGTGTCCAACGCAGACAGAATATTTAGAAAGGCACTTTCATGTCAAATATAGTACAGCTGGAAAATTCTGATAGTCTAATGTTTTCTGATGCATTTTACTGTAAAGTTAATAATTATTGTTCAATTGTGTCTATATCACACGGTATCAGAACGAGTTATTGGTTTTGCTGATTGAAGTCTGTGACCTAACAAATAGACAAGTAACTGGGATAAATATTAAGTTATTGTGATTGCAAAAATTGTATGCTAGCATTTCTAACGTGAATGATGGATCAGGTCTTTTAAAATTTATTTTATTTAATGGACAGCTGTAATTTTGAAGGGTGGTTTGTTTGGAGAGGGTCGCAGTACAGACTAAGTGCCTAATGTTTGTTTTACTTCAGGGACACAGAGATAAATTCAGTCCTTACTTAATCATGTACGTGGGAAGAGGATCTCACCTGTTTGATCCTTCAGTCCACAGGTGATCTGACTGGCCGTTTTCTGGATCACCGGTGGGCCCCATCCACTCCAAGCCTTCCAGGAGGCACGTTACATGCCAAACTGGATCTCACTGTCTGAACATGTCACAGAATAGAACATGTTTACATTTACATCATTTTAGACATTTTAATTTAAACTATTTAACTATTTAAAGTTTTAATCTGTTTCTGAAGAAAATTCAATGTCTGTATAGCAGCATATAGTACATTTTAAATAAATATTTTTACATATAATAAATTCTTTATGCGGTCAGCATGGTGACTCTGTGGTCAGTCATGGTAATTAGGCTGTTAGTGTGGACTGCTCACAGCACTGGATCCTGGGATTGAATCCGGTATAGGTCACTGTCCCCCAAGTTAGGCTCTGGCAGACGGACACTAAACCAAATAAGGGGTTTGGGTTAGGGGTCACTGAAAACTTGATATTCCTTTTCTGCGGTTGTGGAAGATGTCCGAGATTATTCCCTTAAAACGATATACTGAATTCCAAATGTAGAAAGGAAAAAAAAAAAAAACTTGATCTTAATGCTGTTTTTATTTATTTTTATGATTATTAATTCTTTATTTACAATGTTGTTATTAAAGTGACCTTATCTGTCATCTGGGATGAAGGTTTTATCTCTGTCTGTTTTTAATCTATTTTAAATATATTGAATCAATAATGTTGATTTGAATGAAAGGAATTGACCAATGTATGGTTTTCTAATCTTAACTGATGGTTATGTGAAATGGACTTAATGTTCAGGTTGATATTTTGATATTAATTCAAATAAAAGTCTTTCGACAATCTTCTTAGTTTGTTTATTGTTTCAAATAGGTTGGGGGGATTAAACTTTTAAATATATGTATTGCCAATGTGTTAACAAAATTTTCAAAGAATCATAAGAGTGATTACCTCTTTTTTCTTCAGATCATTTTTGTCAAACAGGTCCTCAAAGTAATTTTTAAAAGAAAAAAACCAGTCAAACAAAAACTTACTAATTTATTTTATATTTAATCTCAAGTAGCTCCAGTAAGTGAATTTTAATACGCACGCGCGCACACGCACGGACCACTAATCCAACTGAGGCCAATGAAAGTGATTTCGACGATGACCACACTGCCACACAGGAATGTTGAGGGGGATTTGCTTTAGCTGCTTTCGGAGCAAATGCAGAGAGATTATTTTACTTTAATTTAATTAAGTTATTGTAAAGAAGAATTCATTCATCTTTCATTTATTTGAACAAAAAACGTTTGTCTATGAAACTTAAAAACTGATTTTATGATTATATTGATCAAAGTTGAAAACACCGTTGAACAGATTAAGTTTTTAGATAAGATAAAATGCTACAGGGAATGTATCATTGGTTTTGGCATTTAGGTTTCCTTTAACTTTATACAGCGTTATATAATCAAAAGTCAAAAGATTCCTTTAAAATGTAAACCTGTAGATTATCTTAATTTATTTGACTCAAATTACATAAAAAATGAATTTTCAGTACAGGAAAAGCAGATTAAAATCAGAATCTTACAACCTTAAGTAAGCAAATCACACCCAGGCTGTGGGCGTTGTCCGGAGAGCTACAGTAGCGGCCAAAAGTGACTCGCGAGCTCGGGTCTCCAATTAAGCCTGCAGAAGTGCCTCATTGGGCGGCTGACTGGAAAGGGGGCCCCGAGTGGAGACCTTGAAGAAGTGGAGAACGGAAATATTTTCTTACAATGCTTACATATTGTTCGCGCCTTTTATGTCACCGTTTATTGTTTTAGCCAAAATATATATATATATATACAGATATGAAAAAGAGCAATATAAAATAAAACTTCAACTCTGAAGCATACCCTCCTAGAATCCTTTTCCTTGCCAAAACATGCAGTCTTATTTCATATTATTTTCATTCTATTCCCTTTCAGTTGTGGTCTTTGTATGTTTACTATTCTATTATTCCTACACCAACTCTAAGCTAACATGCCTGTCTTATCGTCACCATCTTCTGGCGCTTGTTCTGTCCCTTCACTCTCAGTCTCAAGCTGAGAGGTTGTTTTACTACAAGTCTCTGAGTTTGGCACATTTGGCCGCGTCATCTTGTAAAGCTTTTAATTTTTTTTATTCTGGCTTTTTCAGCTCCCCCTTTTCTCTTCCGATTCTCCATCTTGTCTTCATGTATGTGTTACTCGCATCTTCAACCAATTTGCGATTACGTCCATCAGGTGGCCAATCGTAACCAACTGCTCCCTCTAACGACGTTAACAGGAATGACAGTTGAAAAACTTAAGCGCCTCTCATTCGGCTGGCTACCTGGGTCAGGGGCAGTGTGTGCGAGCGTGCGACGCAGAGCCCACGAATCTGCAAGTGTAGCCTAAATTATTATTACTTTATTTTAAATGTATTGTTTTTACTGGCCCTGTCACCGGCCCTTGCGGCCCAACAACCAGCCCGGCCCACCGGGAATCTTCCCGTAAGCCACTCCGAGCTTGCTTCTAGCTTTAACCCAGAAGGTTTAACAGAAATTACCTGCAGAGTTATACAATTTATTTTATTTATTTTCTGTATATGGAAAATGTATTGCTCAACCAATTAGAAAATGGTTTGCCTTATACATGCTACTGAAGCACTCGGACACTCAAAGCATTCCAGAATGCAGAAGCTTTTTGTCCAACAAATCACTGTGCCTCTCCAGGTTGAGAACTGACGCAGCTGCTATCGCCTGTGGTTCCAATAAGCTAACCATGGTTCCCTTTAGCGAACAGGCAGCTTAGCGCTCCCCTGCCACAAAAATGTCAGCAGCTGCAGTTGGTGGGCGTCCTGTTGGTGGGCATCCTGTTGAGAGTGAGGGTAGGGGAGCGCTGATGCCGGGCCCGGGAACTGACCTTCTCGAAGGCAACCGATGGTGCGCATCAACAGGAGATCCGGATCAATCCCAGCTGTCCAATGGGATACAGGAAGCTTTGCTGAAACAGAATCGGGTGCTAATTGCTTAAATTGCTGATGCCCCACTGGTCCAGCTGGTGCCTTACCCCCCCCCCCCCCAAACCCCTCCCTCGGCTCTCAAGGATGCTTCCACTGATGTTGGACGCCTGGGGATGTTCACTGTACATCTGGAGCGGAGCGCAATGGAACATTGTTTGTGGCTTCTTTCTGAGCCCCAGCTCGGCTCACTGTGTTTCCCAACACCTATCCCTTCATGGCCTGTTGCACATTGTCTCAGGTTATGTACGGACTGTTTTTGTTCACCACCGTGTCATCATCAGTGTTGATCTATGCTTTTGTAGCACATCTGCAAACTATGAACTGTGAACATCATCTCAGTTGTTTCCCCTGTATTAAATGGCAGTCGTTCCCCTCAACACCACAACGAAGACAAATATAGCAAAGTAGGAAAACATAACATAAGAAGTTTTAGGGGTAATGTAACATTACAGAATATTGGGTTGGGAAGAGATTTCAATCTGTGCAAAAACAACAAAAAGGCCAAAAATGGAGATACAGCGATTTCCTGGACACCAACATTAAACAAGCAAAGGGTCCTCAATGCAACTCTTTACGCAGAAGTTTGTGTAAAAAGAGCAAACCGACTGCCTGACCACAGGGGCAGCTCCCCTAATGAAGCAAGTCTGCTCCGGTAACCTGGCTTCCGATGCAGGGAGGCTCCTAATGGGGTGATGCCATGACATACTGAGAGGAGAAGGGAGCCAGGAACACTGCAGGAATCTGTAATCTGTGTGTGCACGTGTGTGAGTGTGAGTGTGTGTGTGTGTGTTCTGTGGGCTTGTGGGGTTGTGTGCATGTCTGTATTTGTGTTGGCCTGTGTGTGTATATGCATGTGCGTGTGTTTTTGCTTTTTGTTTTGGTGTTTGTGTGTGTGTGTGTGTGTGTGTTCTGTGGGCTTGTGGGGTTGTGTGCATGTCTGTATTTGTGTTGGCCTGTGTGTGTATATGCATGTGCGTGTGTTTTTGCTTTTTGTTTTGGTGTTTGTGTGTGTGAGTGTGTGTGTGTGAGCTTGCATGTGAGAGTGTGTGTGTGTGAGAGAATGCGAGAGTGTGTGTCTGTGAGTGTGTGTATGTGAGTGTGTGTGTGTGTGTGGTTGTGTATGTGAGAGATTAGAAGAACGTTGGCAATCATTCCCACAGGAGCACCCCTGTTTGCGTATTGGAGTCCTTTACACGTAGGACGTTGTCTGTTTGATGTAGTGGAGCGCTTGTTCTTCCAGTTCTTTTCCTGTCCGTCGAGACTCACATCACATGGTCTCCATCTGCTTACTGGGAGAAAAGGAAAATGTGACAGTTATAGTAAGCATACAATGATCTTTTATAAAGCTAAATTGGTCGTTGAATTGCTACCCAGTGTGTCAAACTTATCCCTTCAGTGTACTTTAATGTGTTATTTTCAGCACGGCTTGTAAAGTCCTGTAGTAGTTTTGCTTTAGCTCCAGAAGGTTACCTGCATAAAATTCAAATGGTCTTGCGTTACAATTTCGTATTAACGTATGCTGAGCACTGTAAATAGTGTTCTCACGTGACAAACCTAGGATTGGGGTAGACAGATATTTTATAAAATAACTAATTTGCATGTGCTACTGGTAAAATGTTGAGCTGCAATACATTTTCCCTCCCCCCTAAAACTCTCCTTATTAATGACATCATGACCATTGCAGTAGCTAAATGTTCCCAGGATGCATAGCGATCTGTAGAGTGTGGTTTTTCAAAAGCACATGGCCGGTTAAGAAAAAAGGGAATGTTTCTCCCACAGGCACTTCTAGAGGTTGTTTGGCCCACTGATGACACAAATGCGCATGGGAAGTCAATACCCACAATATCTACAGAGGAGAGGAGCGTTTGGCTACCATTAACTTAATTAGAACATAGAACACTTGTTCAGAGTTCCAATGGTCTCTCTGTCTACATCACTCCCAATGTATAAATCATAATGTGGCTTTTAACCTTTGGGAAGTAAACTCCCAGCTGTCTCTGCGGATCGCTCGTTTTCCATAATTAATGAACCAAGGATCCATACCCTGGAGCAGAGCCCATTCAGGCTGGTGAATTATCCTGCACGTATGCTAATCCTGTTGTCTTTCAGAAGCAAAGAAACCTGCCAGATTCTTCCGCAGTTGAATTAGACACACACACACACACACACACACACACACACACAAACACATGTGGCGTAACACGTTACATACACACACACAATCTCAATGGGGCAGCTGCGCGCATTTAGTCCATCTTGTCCATCCATTGATTAATGGCAGGATTATTATATCTCAAAATTCACATTTTTCTCCTGTTATGTACTGACCTCAATGCCACGTGTTCCTCAAAATGACAATCACGACTGATGTAACATGTAACTTACATGCATGCATCTTGCACGCGCTATAGGCTGAATTTGCAAATATTCATGTAAAAAAAAAAACGTGAACTTTGGACATTTCCAGATATCTGCAAAGTGACGTGCTTTCATACGCATTGAAGCCAGGTTCACAGTACGGTAGAGAAATCATCAGATAATCTTCCACAGGGTATGTCCGAAATTGGCTGGGAGACACGGCTATTAACTTGTTAAGCCTGTAAAGATGAGATGAAGGCAATAGAACGTTTGACCGTAGCTGTCACACAAGTTTATTATAAAATGTTGCACTTCAATACACTTTGTAAATTCAATGTGAATTTTTTTTTTTGAAAAGCCAGACAACATACACCCCAAGCCATGGGATCTTTTTTTGTTGGTTTTTCTTACAAATTTACAATATGTTGAATGCAAAACTGTAATTGCAAGGCAGGGATCCTTTGTGTCAACACTGTATACCCCTGGCATTCTCTTTGAGGAAAGCTGTAGGGCTCACCTGACACAAAGGTGAACCATTTTGGTAAGTGGAGAACGTGTGCCTTGTCTTGTAGGGCACCTCTGCCTTGTCTTGTAGAGCACCTGTGTCTTGTCTTGTAGGGCACCTCTGCCTTGTCTTGTAGAGCACCTGTGTCTTGTCTTGTAGAGCACCTGTGTCTTGTCTTGTAGTGCACCCATCAGGAATCTTCAAAACAAACACAGCTAGTACCACTTTAGATGATCTTAATAATAACCTTGGGGGAAAAAAAGAAAAGAAGATTAATTAAATAATATACAATGACTTGGCAAATTGATCAGAATCATACTGTTAAATTGGAATCACTACCCTGTGAAATATTCCTAATATGTGAGGCCTTTGAAATAACAATTTAAAGGAACTCGGTCTGAGAACACAATTTGAGATGCATATCTCTTGACAGGAATATCAGCCGCGGGGTAATTTTTGGTCTTTGCGGTGGGACAGTCTGAAGCACCCCTCAGGAATACTGGGCTATTTTGAGATGAGTGATGGAGCAACTCCCAGAGCACGTGCTAACGAACAGCCCGATGTCCCGGTCAACGCGGCGGGGGATATGCGCCCAGGCCACAACACGGATACTGCCAGCCCTTTTCATCAGGGAAATTTGGGCCAACACGTGTTCTGGGAACCTCCGCGAGCCCTTGCTAAGTGCTCGGTTTGAGATCGATGACACCTGGGGAAAAAAAAAGGAATGTTGCACACACTTACTCCAGACTCCGAGAAGATGCATTCTTTGATTTGCTGTCAGCTCAAGACACAGACTCGCATGACGTTCCCTTGTAAATGTTTCCTCTTTAATTCGTCTTTCATATGCACAGTCGATGTACCATATTTCTCCCCCAACAATTCAAAAGCTTTTCAGTTGTCCCAATGTCCCACAGTTTGTTGACTGTTTTGTTGCGTGGGTGCGATACAGCGGCTTCCTTCTTGGTTTAGATTAAACGCTATGACCATGCTGTGAAAATCTGAAGTCAAGGCTGTTACTCTGATTCGGCCCTGTGCGCTTTGTCCTCTAATGGCAATGACAGCTTTTTAATAAGAGTCCCGAGGCTAATTTGACACAGAGTCTCATTTTGCCATTTGCCATTCTCCTGGCTGCTCCAGGCTCTAATTAAGACCTTGTTTGTGTTGTCGTGACCCCAAAGGGAGGAACGGTATTGACATTCTGACAGCCGGCCACCAGTGAGCCATGCCGTTTTTGCATTATTATTTAAAAACCGAATAATAAATAAAAAGAGTCTTACCGAAGACTGCGAATGCTCCTGCCAAGCAGCACGTGCCATCTGTTGGGTCTGTTGAAACAACAGTGACGGCACAGGGGTCTTAGTGCCCCTGCTCAATATTCCCAGACAAACGACCACGCGTCTTAAAGAAGCCAGTTTTTGAAGAAGCACTGAGTTGGCACTGTCCGGAGATTACATCAGACTGCGCCCACCTTAAGATATTTATTTTGACATTTAAATTGATTGCATCATAGAGGGTCACTAGTAATGGTGTGCATTCCGGACTCCCGCAGGGCATCTCTGTGTCTGGTCTGGGTTCAGAACTGTCAGGGTCAGAACGCGGTTCCGGGAACGGTTCCCATCAACATTAAAAGTTACTTCTGACGGGAAGAGAGATCTTGAAAGCATCCTAAACCACACAGAGAAAACGGGGCGAGAAATCCGGCAAACCCCAGAGACAGGTGACACAAAATCTCACCGAAAACGTTGAATGGTCCCTATCAAATCTCAGCGCATTGTTGTGTTTCTCTGAGCCATGTGCACATCGCCACACTGACAACACTGGGAGGGGGAGGGAATAAAAAAAACTGCAGCTTTGGCCTTTTTCATTGGTTATAAAAGAAAAAAAATCTAATTCCCAGTCGTTTCTGCTGATTTTGATGCATTTTTCAATGCAGCGCAACACTTAAGGTTTTGAAAGGATGCTCTTTCCTGTATGTGTTGTTTATGGTTGTACTTTATCTTATCTGTTTTTTATTATCTCTCTTGCACCAAATGTATTTTCACTTGGCTATCAAGCAAGTCTCTGTGGATCTATTGATGCTTTCAATGTTATAATAAAGCTTAATAAAGTTTAAACTAGATCCTCAATATTTTATTTATACGTAACAATTTGACACTGGGATTAGCGATGTTACAATGTGATTATGCAAGAAAATTTTCAAGCTGCTAATTTGCAGTGACCTATTTCCAACAGCAGACTTCATTCCCATTCTCTGAATAATCTTAAAGCCTTAATCTCTGAACAAATAAAAGATAGGTTGCATGTTGATGCCTGTCCTTTAGAGAAAGACTATCCCGATTGTTCTGCTACGCTGTCAACTGAAAACACAGAAATAAGAACTATGGTGTTTGGGTGTGTGTATGCAAAGTGGTGGTTAGAAGGATTGAAGGAGTTTTCTGCAACAATAAGAATTTTTCATGCAACATGTGTCTTAACATGAGTGATATCCATCACTGACAATTCAGACGTTACTGAACATAACATAATTTGGATGTTTTTCGGCAATACTGCCATTTATCTTGGGTTTTCTGTCCTTCACAGGCTTCCCTAGTTAGGACCTGGGAAGGTGTTCTTAAGGACCTACTGTCTGTGTCTTTCATTGCTGCTTGTGGATTAAGCTTGAACTTTATTCCCTTGTTGTCTCTTCTGTTGTGTAGGTAAGCAGATTTTTCAGCAGCAGTAATTTTTCACGTGGGCATCCTGTGACAATACCGTGCTCATTAATTATTGTTGTCGCTTTGAGACATTCATTCATTTCATCATTTTGTATATGATATCAAACTGAAGTATGTGGACACCCATGTGTGGATTAGTGGATACAGCTATTTCAGCCACACCCTTTGCTGACAGGTGTTTAAAATCAAGCACACAGCCATGTAGTCTCCATAGACAAACATTGGCAGTAGAATGGCCCGTACTGAGGCTCAACGTGGCACTGTCACTGGATGCCACCTTTCCAACAATTTAGTTGAGTCAAATTTCCGCCGTACTAGAGCTGCCCCGTTCAACTGTTATAAATGTTATTGTGGATCAACAACAGCTCAGCCATGAAGTTGTAGGCCACACAAGCAGGGCCGGCGAGTGCTGAAGCCTGTAAAAATATCCTGTCTTCATCTGCAATGCTCACTGCCGAGTTCCAAACTGTCTCTGGAAGCCACGTCAGCACAAGATGTGTTCGTCTGGAACTTGTGCAACCATGTGCAAAGCCAAGTTGTCGGCTGGAGCGATTTAAAGCTCACAGTGTTGGGGCAGGGTAGCAGCTATTAATAATAGTAAATCATCGAAAAAGACTACGTTAATCAAGATTTAAATGAAATCAACACAAACCACCTGGTCAAAAAATATAAAGAACTTATTATCCGGGGTTCACAAACAATAGGGAAGACAATGCTCGTGTTTAAAATGGTGGAAGATGATGAAGACGAACAGAAAATGGCAGATTTTGTGATCTTCATCATCAGATTATGGAAGAACCAAAACACAGATTAGCGCGTAGCTTCACAAACTCGCACACAAAGCATTTAAACACACTCTGTATTTAAAACACAGCTAAATAATGCCCGCCCTGATACAGCCTTACGTGAGGTTATCCTGGGGCTGAAGTGCTGCAGATATCAGGTTTGGGACAAGGATTCCTCCTCTGGTTTCCATTGCTGAGGAACAAACAGAAGGATTTCCTACCCATCTGAGGGAATGTTCTTTCCGCAACCCGTCTTCCAAGGTCAACCAGGATTTGCTTTAGTTCCTGCTAGTCACCATTGCTTCATTGCAGTGAAGGGAATGACCATGATCAATGGCCTTTCACATGGCAGGCTTAGAGTTCAGTTGGTTGCAGTCAGGGGTGCAGCAAAGAATTTTGGGCCCCCCTCCCCTGGAAAGTCACAGCCCAAAATTCTAATTCCAAGCTTTTCGGGCCCTGGGTAATCTGCACCACTTTCCCCCCACTTTGACACCCCTGGTTGCAGTGTTAAAAGATTCCCTCTCCTTAAGGCTCAACTGGAGGCAGAGAGAGAGTGCAAAAAAAAGTGTTCACTGCTTTTAAGGAATGTGATGTGATGTGATTTATGACCCGCTAATGGCTCTATGTGACTGGGCGCTGGAGATTGAAGGTACCGACTAGTTGGTGATGGCTAATGATGTCATCCCCTGGTGCCAGAGAGAGGGAAAGGTAGTTTGTTTGGACTGTGAATGCCCCATACACCGCCATTGGACTCTGGAGCAGTGGAAACGTGTTCTCTGGAGTGATAAATCACACTTCACCAGCGGATTTCAGGAGAACGCTACCTGCCTAAATGCATGGTGCCTATTGTAATGTTTGGAGGAGGAATAATGGTCTCGGGCTGTGTTTCAGGGGTTCAAGGTTCAGGCTTGGCCCCTTAGTTCCAGTAAAGGGAAATCTTAACTCTACAGTATAAAATGCCAATCTTGATGATTCCTTGTTTCCAATTTTGTGGGGACAGTTTGGGGAAGGCCTTTTCCTGTTGCAGCATGACAATGCCCCTGTGCACAAAGTGAGGTCCATACAGAAATGGTTTGTTGTAATCATGAAAGAACTTGACTGGCCTTCACAGAGCCCTAAAGGCAAACCCCATTATTCACCTTTAGGATGAATTTGAACGGCGACTCCGAGCCAGGCCTAATCACCCATCAAACTATCAAACATCAATGCCCGACTTCACTAACGCTCTCGTGGCTGAATGTAAGCAAGTCCCTGAAGCAATGTTCCAAAATCTAGTGGAAAGCTTTCCCAGAAGAATGGAGGCTGTTATAGCAGTAAAGGGGGACCAACTCCAGTCATGTCTTTGTAAATACTACACTATTTCTTTAGTTTTTTTCTGTGCTTAGTGTCTTAAGAATAGCGGTCGTTTACCATTATTTTCAATGCAGGTAACTTGCAGCTTAAGATCTACGTGCA
>JAOVYW010004744.1:0-12857 GCA_025775045.1 Hiodon tergisus | reverse complement strand
CAGCCAAGGGAGTGAATACTTTTTATAGGCACTGTAGAAGCTGTGTATGACCCTACATATTAGATGTGTGTGTGTGTCTTTGACCCTATACATGACCAGTATGTGACCCTTTGTATGAACATTGTGTGATCCTGCACATCAGTGATGTTTGTGACCTTTATATGAGTTGTCTGTGACCCTACATATGAAAAGTGTGTGACACAATAAACAGTATTCCATTATTTTAATTTACTTAATATTCTATTTCCTGCTCTTCAAAATACAAATGTATGTAACACCTGCATGGTTCAACAAAAGCCACAAACTAAGGATTTGGATTTCTCTCCTGGATTATTTTTTTGGAGTACCTTTATTATTATTTTAAAAGGGAAACTCCTCATAAAATGAATGCCAATTAGGAGTAAAATTTCCATTTTCCATCACTGATCTTTGTACTAAATTGTACTGCGAAGTGGGAGAGGACCAGGGAACAATCAATGCAAAGCAAGGGCAGTGTTTTCCATTTGACATTTTTTCCTTTACGAACATGCGAAATACACCTCCCCCTTAGAGACCTCTTCTCTTGATGGTCACTATTTACATTTCAGGGAATCACCATTATCATAATAACCAAATGTCAGCTGTGTGTTTGTGTGTGTATATGTAGATGTGTGTAGCACTGTGTGTGAGGGTATAGCTGTATGTTTCATTGTGCTTGTTTGTGTGTCAGTGTGTGTTTCTGCATGTAGCTCTGTGTGTATATGTAGCTGTGTATTTATCGGTAAGTGTGTGTGTATTTAAAGGATATCAATGTGTTTGTATGTTTCGCACAGTGTGTTCTCTCTCCGACGGGATCATTTGCCCTTGAAATACCTGAATCCAGAACCTAAAAATAGCATTTTCATATTTAAAAAAAAAAGAGACAAACAAAATAATAAAACTAAAAAGTTATTCACTTGTTTAACTGAGTGGAGCTCACAGATTAATCCACATCATCTGACTGAATCACCCTCATTTGGTAACAGGCACATTCTCATATGGATATGGGTTGGGAAGCTCAGCCCTCCCCATTGCAACCCCCCCATCCACCACAGTGTTTCAGTGTGTGTGTGTGTGTGTGTGTGAGAGAGAGAGAGTGTGTGTTGTGTAATGAATGTTTCTTTGTGTATCAGCGTGTCTTTCTTCTCTCCAGCTGTGATTTCATGTCAGTCTCGCCATCGTGCTGAAGAACATATAGAGGTTCTGCTGACAGGATGTGTCCCAGGATCTAAAGCACCCCCTGTGGCCGGTGATCGAAAGAGTGGCCTGCATAGCAAGACTCTGATAGCCCAAGGTGAGAAAAGTTGAGACACTTGTAAACAAAGTGGCTCTGACTGTGGAGACTGCCATGTCCGCATGAGGTTTGTTTTGTCGTATGCATCAAGAGTGAGTTTTCTGTACTGATCTTCATCAGAGTTAAATTTCTAGTTCTCTAAAATGGCATGGATCCGAACAAGGTTTTGTTAGTGATTGGGATGAAAGCAAGGTTTCTAGGGTGATCAGGATCAGTGCGAGGTTTCTATAATGATCTGGATCAGAGCGAGGTTTCTGCAGTGAATGGTATCAGAGTGAGATTTCTGTACAGGTGTGTATTGGAGTGAGGTTTCAATGTCAGTTTGCTGTGGCTGGAGGTTCAGCATCTCTGTGGGATGAATGTCAGGGAAACTCCTGTTGATACTAATTTGATCCACTGGCAGGAAGAACATTGCAGGCCAGGGCCAGCATTGATGCTGAATGGAAATGATCCATGTGAGGAATTGATGAGGTGGAAAATCTTTAAAAGGACTGAAATTTTAACAATTTTTTACACAAACCACAGATCATGGAGTGTGGCGAGGACTCGGCAGAATGGATGGAGTAAAATTTCTGTGTTTTATACATTCATCATATGATGAAAATGATTTTGTTTTTGTTTTTAAAATTCGTATTAATACAACTGTTATCACCACACCCTGTGGAGTTTGCTATATATGAGAGGAAGAGACAAAGCAAACTACAAAAGGTACCAATTCATTTTATTAAGAACTTCAGTAAATTTATAATTTAATTAATATAAATTTTCAGCTATTATACTTTTATGATAATCCTAATATTTAACGAAAGATTTTTTTGTCTGTTTTACACTTTTTTTGTCTGTTTTACACTTTTTTTGTAGAGCTGAATTCCTTATTAAGATTGCAGTATACTCTGAGTTTGTGTCTGACAATATAACGAACTGTGTGACAGTTTAGCCTTTACAGGACCTAGACAAGGTGCATAGAAAGGCAGAAAGGCTAACATAATTCTGGGAGAAATACAAAACGCAAGGTGTTTCAACAGAGTTATACTGGAACTATAAAATGCCTCGGTGAGAGAACACTTCTGGAGTGTTAGGTCACGTTGATTTTAAATTTACTAATTAAAGGTTTTTAGGAGATTGCGAGAAGCCGAAACACATTTATTGGGTCTCAGTAGAATGAAGGTGAAGAGCAATTTTTTGAAAGTGTTTAAAAGTTTAAAAATTATTTATAAGTTTGACCACAGGGTAACCTACGCAGCAGTTCCGTAAATGTACCTAAGAAAGGAAATGGAAAGACTCATGTCAAAATGTTTAAAATAAAATCTTTCAAAAAGGGATTTGTTAACAGAAATTGTTACCAATGCATAAAACAATGTGTCACTTATAGTGTGACAAACTGGCTTCAGAATGCAGATGAAGCCCTCTCAGTTTTGCACCGTCTGTATTACTCCTGTTGAACTGATTGTTGTTGTGCCATCCACCTTTGCTGTTGATAAAGTAGCGTTTTCACTCATTTTTTCATAACTCTGGGTTGTTTTTTGCTATTTGCTGTGGTATTCAGTCTTGTTGTCTATTTATGTTGCTTTGGGTGAGAGCTTCAGCTAAATTAATAAATGTGAATGACAATAACCTGTCAGGCAAAGACTCTTAGGTCTTTCAAGACCAGACTTGACACAACAACAGATCCAATTACTATAGAGCGCATGACCAGTTATGCTGGGCTCAACAGTCTGTTCTAATTTTTATAATGGAATTTAAAAACAAGAACTCCTTCTTTTGAAGGAATAACTGTGTGTTTCTATAGTTTATTCAGTGTGTGTGAGTGTGTGAGAGTTTGTGTGAGTTTGCCATTTAGTTTAATACATTATTACGTGTATGTGTATGTGTGTATGTTCTCCCTGTGTCTCGGCATGTCAAGGCTCCAGACTGATGCTGGAGGACTTCCTGTTTGAGGTTCGTTTTGCGAGTAAGGAGGATCAGGTGCAACTAGAGCAGTGTGTGGCGTTGTCTCTTCTTGGGCATGCGCGAGACCCTGAGTCTGGCATCGTCACCCTTAGATTCAACATTGTGTTCGCCCCCTACAAACCCCTCAGGTAAAACACAGGTTCTGTCACTCAGTTGTGTGTGGCTGGGGCCATGAGTCTTTGAGTGCTTGACAGCAGCTTTCCCACCTGTATTATGGCAATGCTCCATCTCCCTCAGGTGTGCTGCATCATTGGCGGTGCGGTGTATCACAGGGGGTCTCTGGAAGTTTCCCATCATGCTCATTTCCACAGAACCACAGGTGGACGATGTTATCAAAATTGAAGCAGCAGGGCTACACAAAACATCTGGGGTGAGCTTCCGACTTACCAGCCAGACCAGGTGAGTTGACGTGTGTGTGCATGTGTGTGTGTGTGTGTGAGAGAGAGAGAGAGCGAGAGAGCGAGAGAAAGAGAGAGAGAGAGAGAGAGAGAAAAAAAGAGAGAAAAGGAACATCCAGTTTTTCCAAATGGGTTTTTAAAATAATATTGCTGGAGGTCGTTTAGGTTATAGTTGTCCTGGTTAATTTATAGGCTAATAATATTAAAAATTTAAAAACACTACATTTTATTTTTAAATTAATTTTCTGTTAACGTTAGTCATGAATGGAAAAAATAATTTCCTTGTATTGCAATACCTCAATTATGATTTATGTTGGCTAGCAAGATACTTCAGTTACAATAAAATCGAGCAGACATTATTGATATGACTGATATTTGGGGTTTATCTATTTTCATAAATTTATTGTAGATTTATTTTCACTAAACTTTTTCAGATTGGTCCAGGGTTAGGAATGAAAATGACATGGAGAGGTGCCAACATATTGAATTTATTCAGAGGGCAGCCTGGACCAAAACCTGAATGTGAAAATACGTGTGTCCTCATATGTGACCTTATGTGTGACTTCTAACCTGTCTCTGGGTCTTAGGTACCCAGAGACTTTCACGGCAAAGTTCTTGCCAGGTAGCGGACCAGAGTTCCAGGTGTCCCCCTGCTCAGGTGAGCTTCCTCCTGTGAGCTCACTAGGAACTCTCATCACCATCACCTTCACACCACGCATGTATGGCAAGAATCATTGTGCAACACTGCTCGTCCAGGTAAGTGCCCTTTACATTGATAACTCTCACTCTCACTCTCCTCTCCTACACAGTAAGCCAACCTCACTCTGTCTACACAGTTAACAAACCTCACTCTACACTACTCCTTTCCTTCACACGGGTATTCACATTGTTGAGCTTAAAAAATTATAAAAAGGGAACAATTTTACACTTGTGACTTTTATCCTTAGCTGCCTGAGAACGCAGGATTATTATCATAACAGTTGTTCCCTGAAATAGAAATATTAAGAAACATAAATGGGTTATTTCCCCTAAGAACCCTGAAATATCTGAGCAGATGCCTAATTGTGGGAGCGTGTCTGACATGATGTTAAAAAAGTATGGCAACCATGACACCCATTCTAGTTTTTATATTGAGACGCTGCCGTACTGCAGTAACAGCAAATGACCTCCGGACAATACCTGCAACTCATTCACTCATTTTGGAGAAGTGATAGCTAACAAAAAGACAAAAGATTAAAGCTTTAGCTCTGCTGAGCGCATGGGCTCAAAGGGAGGTTTTATCAAAGCTTTTAGCCTCCACTGGGAAACTATGTTGTTGGCCTGAGCTACCAGGTTCAGCTCAATCGGACTTGCACAAATAGACTTTCTCAAACCGTACACAAATGGGAAATAGAGGAGGTACTAGAAAGTAAAGCCATCAATGCTCAGTTTTCTGTGCACCTGAATTAAAAAGAGAATGGGTGTCATGGCCACCGTGCTTTCAAAAGGTCACAGGCGCATAACATCAGACATCCTCACATGAGATTTAGAATATATTTCTGGGATCTTAAGGGAAGTAATCCATTAGGGATCCATTAGGGATTAGGTGCAGAGTTCTTAAATTATGTCTGCAGGTTAATAAAACTCTCTGGCACAAACTTAGACGTGCAAATCAAAACTTACAAATGCTCATTCACCCTCACTTACCTGCACACATTTATATAATTAATTTACTCACACATCCACATATTCACAATACAATAAAAATGTGGTCTCGCATGCATACATTTACTTTTACTTTTTTGTTCTCACAATTGCAGAGCTTCTCATAAAATTCAGTCATATTTAATAAATTAAATACGGTATTTAATACTATCATATCAAGTAGAAACACATCGTCCTGTGAAGTGGGGCCAGATAAAGCCTTTGTTAAATAAAGCCTTTGTAAACAATACTACACATGCAGATAGCTGAGAGGTCCTTTTCATATAATCAATAAATCATCAAAATAAATTAAATAATGAGATCATTGGTTTCTGCAGTAACATGGACAACATAAACATATTTGTTTCTGTGTTCCTCTGTCCTTTAAGTGCTGTTCATTCAGTGATAGGTTGTTGTCAGGTACTAAGCTACCAGCTCTGTTGTCTCCTAACCCAGCCGGATTCCTAGTATTATTCATCATGTAGTTCTTTCATCTGTGCCACCTCTACTTGTGAGACTGACTGATAGCTGACATCTGTGTGTTGCTTTCCAGACTAATGACATGCAGTGGATATACAAGGTGAATGGAGTCCCACCCCTCTACTCCCCACCCTGCCCTCACTCCTTACGGAAATTGAACTCCAGCAGACCCTGCTCCAGTGGACTTCAGCCCACTGCTGTGCGGAATCAGAACTTCCTGCAGCAGAACCGTCAGCTTCCTGATACTTTGGATGCCTCTGCAACCAAAAATTGACCCCTTGTCCAATCAATCAAATGAGCATGTATGTACTCAACTGAGTTTTTCCTATGATCAAATAAACCCCTGTGCACTCCATTTGTGCACAGCTTCTGTATTTTTCGCTCTTTCTCCATCCTGTTTGTTGGGATGTTGCTCTATAGAAAAAATTGCCAGCATGTCATCCTGTTAAACGGGGGTTAGAGCAGTGCTTCAGAAGTTCAGAAGTGTGTTCATCTCTCATGAAGAGAAAAATCATAAGAACAGGTTCATAGGACATCGCTTGATGGACTTAGTGGACTTAGTCAGACAGATCTCTATTCTCTTCTCAAAATTTCAGTCTCCAGAAGTCCAGGGTGCCTCACAGTGTTCCAATGCCTCATTACTGAGAATCGCAGTGCTCCATCACCTCTCTGCACCACTTTGGTGCTCGTTGACGTCATCTGGAGCAGTCAAACAAAACCAACTTGGTTTCAGCTCATTCTCGGCATCTCAATTCATCTTTGACATTTCTGACACACATTTGGATTGTTGCCACGTTAACAAAACTGCACCTCTTATCTGCGAACTGACGCAACTGCACCACTAGTCTGCGAACTGACGCAACTGCACCTATCCTCTGCAAACTGACTCAACTGTACCGCTAGCCTGAGAACTGACTCAATTAGAATTCCCTGCGAACTGATGCAACTGCAACACTAGTCTTCGAACCGACGCAACTGCACCGCTTGTTTTCGAACCGATGTAACTGCACCACAAGTCTGCTAAATGAAGGAACTGCATAGCAAGCCTGAGAACTGATGCAATTTAACCGCTCTTCCGCGAACCGACACAACTGCATTGATGTCTACAAACTGGCACAACTGCACCACTCCTCTACGAACCAAGGATTTGCTTATTATCATAACCATGGTATCTTGAAATAGAAACAGTAAGCAATAGTCGTTGTTTTCAAGCGCTCTCGAATAATTTAGCTTAACTGCTCAGAATTCTGAGGTTCTTAAAGGAAGAAAACCCATTAATTACGTTTAGTACTTCTGTTTCAAGAAACAGTGGTTATAATAATAACCCCACGTTTAAAAATTAAAATCTCAAAAGAGACATTGCTGATGTTCCATTGAGTAGGGTATGTGATAAGAAATGTATCATAAAGTCACCAGAATTCATAAATGTAAGAGGGTATTTTAATTAGCACTTCTAATTAGTTCAAACAAACGCCAAGATTCACATTTGATCTAGGTTATGATATCTAGTGTCGTAATCTTCGCCTCTGGACAGATTTTGCTCAGAGACCGCATGTGGGGTTTTACTGTTGCACGAGAAAAGAAGATGTAAAATGAGAACAGAGACCTAATAGTTGATAGTAAGTTAATGTTATTAATAAGTAGGGCTGTCAAAGTTGACGCGTGGGATTAATTTCAAATGCTTAACGCCGTTCATTTTTTTGTCGCAAAAAAGCCTTAGAACCATCCATAGTTAAAATATAACTCCGCGCTCTCGCGCTTGTTTGTCAATCGACTGCTTGAATTTAAATATAGCTTTGCTGATTAAGTAAACTTGCGTGATGGAGAAAGCTGCTATAGGGATTATAAACGGCCAGTTTTATTACAAAACTCATACAGATGGGTCTTTGGATAAAAGCAAAGTTATTTGCAGCTAATGTAAGGGTGAATTTGTGTATCACCGAAGTACATCGAGTCTGAAGTATCATTTACAAGTAAAACACACGTTGACGACGCAGGACAGCAGCAGCCTACTCTTAAAGAGTTCGTGCGCAGGAGGCGAAGAGTCAACTGGCAACAAACTTACAAACGCAATAGCGATGTTGGGGATTTAAACTGTAGATGACAACAAGCACACGTGTTCTAACTTCATCGCTCAGGAAGTAGGCCTATTTACATTGGAGGCATGAAAACTACATTAAAATAAATTAATTAATAAATGCTTGAAAACTTTCTGATACAGATTATTTTGTGTTTCCTTCTATTACAATAAAACACAATATGCCTTTAACATAACACACTGCTTTTTAAATGGAAAATTGTTTATTTAGTCACATTCAAAAATTGCGATTAATCACGATTAACTACAGAAAATCACGATTCATTATTTTAATTGTTTAACAGCCCTAGTAATACGTAATAAGTTAACTAAGCAGAGTTATATTATAGACTGGGGTATTCCAGTACTCCAGGGTCCCAGAATCTGCTCTGGTGGTCCCTCTTGCTTGTTTTATTGGAGTCGTTTTTTTAGACTGGAAGCCACCTCACTTGCTAATGGAGAGCTCTAATAACAGCCAACCTTGAAGCCCCCAAGGTAAGGAACTCCCTGTCTGTGAAGTAGAAGGTAAGACCATATCACTGTAAAAGCAGTCAGAGGATCTGTTAAGATGGTTACTGGCAAGATACCATTAGGGTGAAAGCAATGACCGCTCACAGCACTCACAAAATCTACCACCAAATGACTTCCTAGGTGTCCACAACAAATTTCAGCTATCAGGCATAGTTAATAAATAGGTTTTTAATTTAGACTGAAAATTAAAACCGTCATGACAGGTTGACTGTAATTACTGTCTTTAGGCAGGATTTTAAAATGTGAGAATACCCAGCAGGACTGCACTCAATAAGTGTTATATATTCATCTGTCCAGAGCCATATTCTGTCAAATTAAGAAGATTAATTTCAGTATCTTTGTTTCTGATCAACTCAGTTCTCCTTTGAAGATTGGTGACCTGATGTTCCAGAGCTGCATATTTTTCTTTATGGCTATGTTAATGCTGTTTGTTTTGTCATTTTAATATGGCTTGCTTTCGTGCTCATTGGATTACCATTACAGATGGCCTGGTGAAGAGAGTGCTTAGGAGGGATGCTATTAACTGAGGAATTAATGCAATCTCAGCAGGGTGGGGAATAACTGATGCTACAGCTCCAGCTGACATTAGTTTAATGCTGCGTGTCTCCGGCCTCGCTGGTGCTCTGAGTCGAAAGCTAATCTTCAATTTAAAGTTATTAGCAGTGAATCAGAGTCTCCGTGTAGCTTGGATCAGTAATACTGAAACAGTTTGCTCTGAATTAGAGCCTCAGTGTAACTCGGCTCAGGAACACTAAGATTGTGTACTGTGTGTGCAAAAAGCTGTACCTCTGTACATTAGTGCTGACAAGGTTTGCAATAGTTTATAATATAAAGTTATTGTTTTTTATCTCAGAAAAGTGAAAACCATCTACATTACCAAGCGACCAAGAAGGGCCAAGTCCTTTCAGCGCTATACAAATTCAAATTAAAGTCAAATGCAGCGATGTATTTAGAGCATACGTGGTGTGGACACTCAACAGAAACTATGTGGGCGGATCAAGGCTCACTATTAGCATCCTCTAACAGCAAGCCACCTAAGGTCAGCCTTGCACAAACAAAGTCAAAGTCACACCACATTCTAACACAGCACAAACAAAATTATGTCACCCCTTGGGACACTCGCACAGAAGCACGAAGTAAATTCCTGTTTTACTAGGGCCCTAAAAAAGAACTAGTGAGCTTGTTTGTGATGGTAGTAGTTTGAGTGGATGTAGATTATCCCCTGTCACATGTGCACAGTCAAAGTGATTATAAATACAACTGTCTCTGGAAGGTCCACTTACTGGTGAGTCAGTATCTTGGGGGAAAACAACACCATGAAGACAAAACAACGTGCCAGGCAGATCCGCAAAAAGGTTATTCCTCAACATAAATCAAGGGATGGATACAAGAAAATTTCCAAGTCTGTGAAGTCAATAATTCAGAAATGGAAAAAGTATGGTACAGCAGTAAATCTGCCTAGAGCAGGCCGTCCTCAAAAATGAGGGAGGCCAACAAGAGTCCTCCGAAGGACTTTCAAGCTTCAGTGGCTGAGATGGGAGAGACTGTGTATAAAACTGTTGCCTGGGTTCTTCATCAGCCACAGCTTTATGGGAGAGTGGCAAAGAGAAAGCCACTATTGGAAGAAAAAGAAAAAGAAACTAAATCTTGGCTAGAGTTTGCCAGATGGCATGTGGGAGACTCTGAAGTCAGCTGGAAGAAGATGAGACCAAAATTGAGCTTTTTGGCCATCAAACCAGACGCTATGTTTGGCACAGACCAAACACCGCACATAACCAAAAATACACCATCCCCATCATGAAGCATAGTTGTGGTAGCATCATGCTGTGGGGATGCTTATCTGCATCGTGCCCTGGAAGGCTTGTAAAGGTAGAGGGTAAGAAGAATGCTGCAAATTACAGGGAAATCCTGGAGGAAAACCTGATGCAGTCTGCAAGAGAATGGAGACTTTGAGAAGATTTGTTTTCCAGCAAGACAACAATCCCAAGCATACAAGCCAAAGCTACACAAGAATGGTTTCGAAACAACAATGTTAATGTTTTGGAGTGGCTGAATTAGAGACCAGACCTCAATCAAATTGAGAATCTTTGGACGGACTTGAAAAAGGCTGTGCACTCACAATCCCCATTTTTGAAAAGAAGAATGGGTAAAAATTGCAGTGCCCTAATGTGCCAAGTTGATAGAGACTTATCCACATAGGCTCAAGGCTATAATTGCTGCCAAAGGTGCATCTACTAAATACTGACTTCCAGGGGTGAAAACTTATGCAACAAATTATTTTGTGTTTAATATTAGTTAGAAATTTGGACTAATTGGTAGAAATGTATTTTGACTTTGATATGAAAGAGTCTTTTTCTATTGATGAAGGTCAGTATGATTCAGTATTTAAAACAAATGAAATATAAAAACCTCCAAGGGGGTGAATACTTTTTATAAGCACTGTATGTGAACCCAGTCAATAGCTCCTATCAACCCCATTAGCAGTGATAACAAGAGAATGGAATTACAGAAACCTGTAATACAAGGCCATTGCAAAATATCAACATGCCCCTACGTTTGTGAGATGTATAAGAAATGTGTAAGAGATTCATAACAGTAGTGTCCAGGTATAATGTGACTGTGTAGTAGTCTCTCTGCACGTTGTGATAGTACATTTCCATGTTCTGCACATTTTTTAAGCTATAAAGGTCTGTGTAAATTGCATCCATTTCCACTTTGGTATAGGGTGAGTACCAGTGAGCACACACTGCTGGGGGGGATAGTAGCTGTGAACAGATACTGCTAGGGGCCCAACTCAGTGAAGTTATTTTACTGCAGGGGCTCCATTATCCTGGCACTCCTCTGCAATCGGAGAGCTGCTGCTCAATCAAGTTGAGGTGGTCTAGATCTCATGTGCAGGCTCTCAGTCTGGGTGTTTTCCCATTTGTTGTGGTCAGGATGCATTAGTGGACCCCATATTAGTCAGGCATAAACTTAGTGAGCCTGATAACTGAGAACAGCCTGGTAACTGAGAACGAATGGCACAGGCAGACCTGGCTACGTAGAGAAGACATTACAGGAATACAGGATGACAATATATTTTATCATAAAGTGAAAAAATTACGAAAGGTTCCAAAAAACAACTCAAATCTCCCCACAATTATTTGGGGGAAGTAATTTTATGACAATTTGCGAATCCCATATTCGGAGAAGAATAATGTACAATTCTGACAATACAGCATTTAGCCTCAGCATGAGGAACAGTGAGAGAGATTCTCAGATAGAGAGAGACTTTATTATTTTATTAAATTTTTTAATTTATTCTCACAAAAGATTAAAAACACTGGTGTAAATCTTCTAGGCTACTTGGTTTGAAGCCATAATCAGCTATAGGAGCTGGATGTTCCATGTCCGCTGATCATCTATCATTTACACTCTCTGTGATAGAATGAGTTTGCTGCACTCTTGAAAACAGGTGATGTTCCCATAATCCAGGTCTGGCAGAAACCTAGTCACTTCAGCCAGTACCATCATACACAGAACCCATCATCTAGCACTTTAGAAATAAATGTTACCATAAGCAAGTGGTAAACTATTAATGATCATTAACCATCAAACTAAAAGAAGTTTATGCAGTGCTCATTGTCCGTGTGGAGTGTAAAAGTTTTCACTGTTTGCAAGGTTTTCCTCTAGTTTTCTCCCACAAGCCAAATACAGGTTGGCTATAAAATAACATGGCCCTGCGCATGTGGCTGTGTCTGTCTGCAAGTCTCCTAATCTTGTGATACCAGGTCCCATGCCCTGTAATGAGCTGGGGACCTGACCTGGATGTACCCTGCCTCACACCCTGTGATGGGTTGGTGTCCTGTTCTGGATATATCTTACCTCATGGCCTGTGTTTGCTAGATTAGGCTTTGGTGTCTGTTAGGATATTCAGTAATGGATAATGAAAGAATATCTCCCAATACAATTGTTGTTCCATTTGTTGTAGTTATATGAGACGTTTCTCTGTGTAACTGCCACACAAAACCAAATGTCTCTGTGTCATGTTTCTTCCATTGTTATTATTATATTATATTATATAAGTTATTAATTTATTAAAATCAATCCACGTCTGGAGCTATAGAGTTCATTTCCAATCTTCACCATTTGCATATTTCTGTGGTGGATTGTCTGCATAGAATAAACAAAGGTTGCTGGTGTTGGTAGAGTAACACCACTGAAATTGGCAGATTTAAGGCTAGAAAATGTTTAAACATATTCTGCTTATTTGTGATTAAGAAACAATGAAGGGTACTCTAAAAACATTTCAAGATTACACACTTCACAACCATGAAAAAAGTCCAATCAAATTTGTTTAGTTCCAATTAAATAGTATAAGTGTATGTTTTATTAAAAAGACAAATGTAACCTGTTTTATATTGTCCAAATCATGATTCAGATATAT
>JAOVYW010004740.1:0-44925 GCA_025775045.1 Hiodon tergisus | reverse complement strand
CGGAGAGGGGTTCGCTGAATTTATGAGTTTGAAGTATATTGTAGCTTAATGAAAGTAATGTGTCATCTTTATGAAGAGACTTAATATTGCAAGTTCGAGTTCGATATTTTTATTAAACAAGCATTCAAAGGTTTTTCCAATCATCGGCCCTCTTTCAGCTTACGAACTCCGCTATCTTTCTATCCAGAAAACGACGCGACACGTCATGGTCCAGACGTCTTATTAATGTCTGGCCAGTAATTCTTGGTCGGTTATCATTTATATACGTCACTTGAACAATTTTATGACATGGGTACAATCAGCCAACTAGTGTTTGGCTTCATAATCCTCAATCAATGTACAGTTGCGCTATAATTCAATTACAAAATCAATGCATGATTAACCGCGTACTTAAACATATCAAATAAACGGTATACATAGCTTTATACAACAAACACAAAAAGACTACTACATGAATAGCCGATATAATAATTTTCTAGATTGTATACAGGCCTTTAAAACTTATAAAAGAATAAGAAACGAACAAATAGTATGCTCGTTGGGAACTGACGTGTATTTGCGTTACATTATTTCCACCAATACGGGTGTATAACTCCTTGTCTACAAACAAATGTATATCCTAGCATAAAAATACATCTACCGAGTCTCTTACGTCTAGGGAATGATTTTACTAATCCAAGGGTTTAATGGCTTATGTTTCATTTATCTAGTGGTGATTTTGTTTGATGTTGGGCGGGCGGGCGGAAGGGCTAGCGGATGAGTCATGGTGGAGAGCGCTTCACTGAATATACGAGTCTAAATTCTGTATTCTAGCTTATTTAAAGTAACGTGTCATCTATATTAAGAGACTGTAAACATGACTATTGCTTCGGATCGAGGTCCATGTTTTTATTAAAGAAGCATCCAAAGGTGTTTCCAAACATCTGCCCTGTTGCAGCATTTCCGCTATCTTTCTATCTTTCTATCCAGAAAGGGGCGCCACCTGGTTGTGGTCCGCACGTGTTATTAATGGCTGTACAGTGACATTTAGTTATCAAGACTAATAAACGCTCAGCATTAAACTAAATCAAATAAGTTCAAAATACAATGACAATGATAAGACTGTTATAATAAATAACAGTCATAAAATAATAAATAAATAATAAGTAACTGTTAATAAATCCAAAATAATGGTCCATATCAATTATAAGAGCGTGGAAAGGAGCAGGGCCAAGGAGAGAGTCAATGCAGGTGCCGGGATTGAGATGGGTGGTATATATGGTTCTGTGCATACTTCATATTCCGTAAAGCGAAGATGCTTTCAAAAATGCTTTTCAAAAATAATACAATGAAAAGTTTCCGAAATATAAAATAAATACTATAAAGGGAAGTAAAAAAAAAATCAATAGTTTTTGTGTCCTCCCTTTGTCATTTGACAATCGGCAGATAGATATTTCCTAGGATCTCGGTGAACTTTCCACAGTTCTTCAACAGACTTTGGCTGTCTTGCTTCCTTCTGTTTTTCCAGGTTATCCCAAACAGCCTTGATGATGTTGAGATCAGGGCTCTGTTGAGGCCATACCATCTTTTGCAGACCTCCTTGTTCTTCTTTCAGGAAAATTAATGTAAAATAGCTTTGTTCTACTGACACACTAATTCAGAAGCAAAAATGGGTTAAGTTCAGAAGAGCAGATATCCTGCTGGTCCCCATTGTCGCAAACATGAAAAAGTAACCTGCTGTTGTCACGTTATGTGTAACCAATATGTATCCTTTGGAGCCACCTACTGGCAAATCAAAGACCTTTGGATTTTTTTTCAACCATTCTGTTCCATTTTAAAATCCATTCCATTTTGTTTATTGGTCATTATTGATGTTGTGTGACTTTGAGTAGTACTTACAAAATTCAAAGATAAGCACTGCAGTACAGCAGGCAAAAATAAGGTATGGGGTGACAATGGCCATGTTTTTCTTTGTTCCTGCAGCCATTTTCAGAATCTAGAAAGCCGGCTAACTAACATCACACGCTGTCCTCATAGGTCTTTCTCCGTGTTTAGCACAGACCATCTACATACTTTTAAAAACAATTCCTGTGCAAAGCACCTCCACTGAATGTGCCCACTCCTTCGCCCAAGTTCTCTCCTTTACATCTAGTGCCACCCTGACCACCTGTGCCTTGCCTTCCGTAACAGCACGGTCCATCTTGTAATCGTATTAACTCAGTCTGGTTTTAGTGTCAGTTTATTTTAATATACATTTGAGTGGTAGAACGACATCTATGGCTCTTCCAAATGCCGGGTTCCTCACAATGCAGTCTTACTACAAGTTCTTACTAGGTGTCACCCAGCTCACAAGGCTCCAAGATACCAGTCAAATGATTCCTTTGATTTTTTTATTCTGTATTCATTCTGCATGTTTTAAGGGAGGTGTGTGAGGGTAAAATGGCACTACCTTTTGTAAACCCCTCTACTTTACTAGTTGACGTGGAGATCCTTGAAGATAGTGGAAGAGCTGTGTTGTGAATTTGTCATGAACAGGACAAACTTGGATTAAGAAATTGTTCTGCATCAAAATGAACAATATACAGTGTAGTTTAGTAAAAAAGATACATTTAATATTTTATTGTGAGCACGTAGATTTTTGTATTTTATTTAGTCACGTCTGTTGTCCTAAGAAGTCAACTATTACTATTGTCTATTTTACAACAAAAACACCAGTAAAATGAAGGCATGTGGTAAGTTATTTTCTTTAATGTTTCTATGTTTAACTTGGAGGATGCAGCACTCAAGTATTGTTTTGACCTGTACGTTAATTTAGTGTATTATAGCAACAGAGCAGTGCAAAGGATATCACACAAGTTGCTTTTCTATTTTTCAAATGAATATTTATAAACTCGAGTCACCATTATAACCTAAATAGATGTGCAGCACATTAATATATCATGATTTATTCATTTAAAAAGTTGATGACATCAATGCCAGTCTGTGCTGGAAAATATCTAGGCCATCTGCTGCGTGATTAGTTGTTAATTTATCGGCTGTATTGAGACATTTTTCTCTCATTCTGCAAGACTAGTTGATTGTGCAGATGGGAGCCCATGCATGTATATAAGACTGTGAGCCCATACGAGAGAACACCTGTAATTTGGCTGAATTTGGCCGTTTGCTATTTTCAGGCAAGTTTGATATAACGTGCAAGTGCGGTCAGTCACCATGGTGTAAATTTGTTATGCCTCTTCTTATTCTCTTCTTCAATAATTCCTCCATGCTGGTAAGCTTGGGCGCAACCTGTGCTTCCACTGTATGGTTTAAACCCATAATCCGCAAACCGGATTCTCGCACGTCCACATTTAAGGCACTCTGTGATGTAAAAAATATTTTATTACAGCTTGTCGTGCTCCCTCGCATGCTCCTGTGGACCTCGGGTGCATCCTGCGGTAGCTCCCTGGGCACAACCAGCGACCACTAGGTCAGGCCCCGCCCCGGCTCTTTCTAGCCCTGATACCAAACCCCCTCACACAGCGAGAGAGTGTCCCACTGTGGAGGGGCTTTACCATTTTCGAGTGGGGGGAGAGGTCTCCCCAGGTCAGTTGGACTCAGGTTTTCCCTCCAGAGCCGCCTCCAGTGTGGTGTTGTTTGCACTACACCCAGGAGCTCCCTCTGGGTCACACAGGTCACACAGACTCCAAGCCTGCTCTCCCTCCGACACACCCTGCAACAGCACAGCCCGTCTGAGTCCACGACAAAGGGCCGAGCTAGATTCAGAAAGGCGAGTGCTTGTAAAGGGCCTGTCATAGCATGTTGAAAGCCCTGGCAATAGTAGCTATGTCCCTCCCGTAATGGCCTCCCAAAAAGCTCCGCATCTCTCCTGTGGACTGTGGTGTCTGCCACACACTACTCTCTCCTTGCTCAGGTCTGGAGCCACACCCTCTGGCCAAACAAAGTGGCCCTGGGATGTGTCACGTCTGCACTTCCTCGGGCGTAGGAAAAAGCACCGCCCCTCTGATGAGGAGAACACCTGCCGCAAAATTGTTAAATGTGCCATCAAAGGTGGTGGTGCGTGCCGTTAGGTGGTCTGAATAAACGATGCAGGCGGTGACCGAGGTAAGCCGGTCCATTAGGCGGCACAGCTCTCACGAGAGGTTCGGTGGCAGCTGCAGGATGGGCGCAGCCTTCTGGATGGCACTGCCAGCCTGATGTGTGACTACTTATTCGACATGAGAGCAGAAACTGTTATATTTGTTGTTTAGCGTTGTTTATAAATTCTTGCCAAAAATAAAATGACAGGCATAGGCACTCTCAAGTCATTGATTACAATATAATTCAGATGTTTCCGTTGTCTGTTTGGACTTGATGTTGATGATGTTGTGCCATCTTTAGAGTTTTAAATTCCCATTACAGGAATGTTCTTTCAGGTGGCTGTGCATTTCAGTTGGTTACATTAATAGGGTACCGTCAACATTAATGTGCTGTAGACAATAATAACTAATGAATTAATTAATAATAGAGCATTATACTGATTATTCTGATGACGGTGAGAGTATTTAGGCTGTCCTGATTACATGATTCACTGTAATCTGACCACATAAGCGAAAGGATGCTGCATATATCCCTCATATGGTTACATGGAGGGAACTATTTTACGCCCCATTCCTCTCACCTCCTGTGCTTGTTTCTTCTTACGAATGCCTCATTGTGGCTGAATTCTGTCGGTGCTGGTGAGAGCCAGGCTTCTCACTTGCTACAGCTACTACTGAGACAGCACAACTTTACGATACGTCTTATCTCTTTCTCTCTCACTTGCTCGATCTCTGCCCATCACTCACTCAGCCTCCCTCTCTCCCTCTCCCTCTCCCCCCCCCCCCTCTCTCGCTCTCTCTCCCCCTACAACAGAGGCGGAGAATTTCCTCTGTGCTGGTGGAGAGAGCAGATTAGGCCCCGCCTCTCAGGCTCTCTCTTCCTTTCAGCATCTCTAGGACAGAGAGCAGCCTGTCTCTGGCTGGAGCATCTTAAAACTACAGGAGGGGCGAGAGCACACTGGAAATACTAGACAGGACCTAAACATGGTGATTGGGAGCAGCACTCTCACTCCTTCTTCACACTGGCCTGTTTACAGCAGGATTACTTCCTTTCTTGCAATATTTAGCAGAGATGACGGATGGATTTCTGCTCACTATCGCAACAGCAGCCATTGGACCGACACCAGTACATGAGCTGACAGACCAGAGCGGGATCAAGCAAGAGGATTTGGCTACCCCTCCTGCCCCCCTAAGACCCCCCACCACGAGTCCTTCAGCCTTTGTTCCTCTCCGCTGTTTTATTTAGCGCTGGATGAGCGCCGTCTCCACTGGAGGACAATAGCGCCGTGTGCAGGCTCAGCTTGTCTAGGTGGAAGGTGAGAACTGCCGGCTGCCTTCTGTTGCCGTCAGTGTGGAGGAACAATTCAAGGGTGATCAGCTGAGTCAGCGGAGGAAAGTGAACTGCAGAGAGAGCCCGTGAGCTGAGCGACAGAGGGAGCATGAACGCCACTTTACTTCAGCAGCCCACCTCGGAATATTCAGCAGACATTAATCTATGACTTGACTGAGAGCAGCAGGCAGGTGCGGCGGCAGGAACTTTACAGAATATTAACCCGAAACAGATTTACTTTTTGGGATATGTTTATTTAGTGTATATTTATATATTCTATACAGATATATATATATATATATATATATATAGACACTTATATACTTATACTTATTATATATTCTTAAGCCCCCTGTGTGTGTGTGCATGTTTGTCTGTTTATGTGGGCTGCATGCTTCTTCGTGGGTGTCCATCTGTCTGTGTACGTATGTCTATGTTTGTCTGTCTCAGTCTGTGCGCGTATCCATGAGCATCTTGCTTTCCGATGGTTAGTGTTGATCATTACCTGTTTTCCCTGTGCCCTCCCTGAACCTGGCCCTCGGTTTAACCCTTACTGAAGTGGAAAGATGGCTGATACCAGCGCGACACCAGCCGTTTCGGGAGCAGTGATCTTGGAGGAGGTTGAAGGGGGTGGGGAACCGGTGGTTAGAGAGGGTGCCTCGCCCCCAGAGTCAGGGGAACTGCACTGTGGGGGCTGCGCTCTTTGGCCCCGCCAGCAAACCTGGCTCTGTGTGGTCCCTCTGCTTATCGGCTTTATTGGCCTGGGACTCAGCTTGATGCTGCTGAAGTGGATTGTAGTGGGCTTTGTCCAGGACTACGTGCCCACTGACTTGGTGGACGCCAAAGTGATTGGGCAGGACCCTATCTTTCTCTCAAAGCCTGGCACCTTACCCAAGAGCGCCGAAACCAGCACAACTGCCGACATCGCCGCCACAATCAAAGGTAGACCTCGACTCGAGACTCCCTCCAGCACCACCACGACAAGGGCTGGTGTTTCTGCTGCAGCAGGCAGCCAGGTAACGCCTCAAAGCACGACTGGCATCCACAGTCGAACTAGCACCGTCACCTTGACAGCTCCCACCTCCAAACCCTCGCCTTCCAACCCCACAATCCTTCACAACTCCACACAGATGTGGACCCACGCACGTGCCTCACAGAGGCCTTCGGCCACATCCACTGGTTTGCACGGCTATGTCAACACACGTAAGTTATCCCTCTTGGCTGGGTTTTATTGCATGTGAAGGAAGTCGAAAAAAGTTACTGAACTGCTATCAGGCAAGAAATCACGCTGGTTTTTGGTTGTATGGGTTTGAATTGGTGTATTTTAGTTTTAAACTGTGCTAGAAATTATGATAAGAAGGAATGTGATGTGAAAAAGTAGTTCATATTAATAATGAAAAGCATGTGCCATTTTTACTGAATTTTAATTGTTTTTTTTGGCCATAGGAGAGCAATGTTCCATAGAGTCTGTAAAAGCCATGAAGTTAAATATATCTACATATAGCATTTTGTTTCTCTTTATCCGCTTGATCCATCTGCCTACCTATACGTCCCCATGCTAATTGTAGGCACATCATCCAGAAATTGTCTTGTTTCAGGAATAATCATCATTTGAAGTTAATAGTTAGTTTTGAACATAACATTAGCAATGTTTTCTATGCGTTTAACTAACAAACGCACATTTATGACGGGTTGAAGCGTAAGAGGACATATTCAGATGCATATTTGTTTGTAAGTAATTGCTATTCGCTACAACTATTATAAAACCTGTTCCAAAATCTTACAAGGTCAGACTAAATAGGTCAAGGCGGATGATGATATGAGGACTGCAGTGCATAGTAAGTACATTGCAGGGCAGATTGATGTCTGTGACGCCTTGTGAAAGAAAGACGCAGTCCAGGATATAGGCACTTATTACAGTGCTAACGGGGAGCCTGAAGCGGTGCCTAAATGGCAGACATATTAAAGAGTGTTTTGGACTTTCGCTCACTTTCATTGTCATTGCATCACAATAGTGCGCTCATTGGACATGAGAAACAGATGCCTGTGGAGGCATGTGTGTAAATCTTCTTTATTCTTAGGCTAGTAAGAAATTTGTAACCCTTAGAGAAACCCTCAACCAGGCGTTTTTGAATGGAATGCAGGCTGATTAATGTTTCAGAAGCATTTAAATGTAAAAAAAGACAGAGATTTCTTCGGCTGTGGAATTCTCCCACAGTACAGCTTTCCTGTCGGTTGTCAACTTTGCACCCATGGCAACAGTGCTAAGATTAAAACTAACATTAACATTTAAAATAAAAGTGTTAACAATGAATTTATATCCGTTACATTTACATATGTATAACTTGTTTGATTTCCCAGTAAATAACATTATTCGATTAATTATTATCATAATTGATTTTTGCACATAATTAATATAACTGACGCCCTACACATCAAATTGCTGCAAGTGAAACTGGGATTGTACATCTGAAGCCATTATAAAAACATCACTCATACATTGATCCTCATTGATTAAAAAGGGAATTTAAATAATATGCAACTTATGGCCCCACATCTGTATTTGATATCACAAAATAGATATTCCAATACAGTAGTATGTATAACATAATTGCCATTCATTAAGCATGTGTTGAGTTATCAAATAACCATTCAGTGAATACCATCTCAAAAGCAAGTGTTCCTGAAAAATCATTACTCAGTTTGATTGATAGACCCTTCAAAATGGTAGCTCACCACAGCACACTAAACCTTCAAATTAGCCTGTGTGGTCTGAATATTGCTCTAATAGACTCAATAAATGTATTGATTCATGGTTTAGATGATCATTTTCCTCTCTTCAAATGACAAGAGCTGTCAGAGACCGCTATACCCCCCTACCCCCTTCCAAATACCTGTACTGTTGGTGGTACTTATTCTTAATCATTCAATCACAAAATGTACATTTGTGAAAACCAAACTTTGTCTATGTAAAGGAGACCGTGAGAGGCAGTAATCAGATCATCATTCTTACCTGCTGCAGAATTTGCTTTCAATACAAATAAGGAAAAGTGTCCACTAACAAATTATGTTTGTTTCCAGAACGTATTAGATTTTATAATGTGTTGGCATCTAGTTTTGACAGCATCATGCATGCTTAATTGCCACATCTGTGGTTGTCATGGAGTTGAATGTCAAGAAGCAGACAAGCTAGGTGTGTATAAGTTATCAGCAATGATAATTATACACCCCCAAAGTAAGGCAAACACTGCATTTTTCAAATGCTTCACCGTCACTTTTCAACAATGGAGAATCGCATTGCAGTTTCCCAACAGTGGCAACCACCCACCTCATGGAGCAGCCCACAGTCAGGCTGGCATTGCCAAACATTCACCCGAGTCTGGTCCTGGGTTGGGCCATCATCGGAAAACTGGAATTTGTCCCTGAACGTTTAAAAATACTACCAGATCGGCATGCGGCTCAATGTTTAGTGCTGGTGCCTCGCAGCACCAGGGTTCTGGGTTTAAATCTGGCTCGGGTCACTGTCTGTGCATCGTTTACAAGTTCTCTCTGTATTTGCCTGGGTTTTCCTCTGGGTGCTCAGGTTTCATTCCAGCGTCCAAAGACCTGAGTTATGTTCTGGGAAAATAGCTCTATTTCCGTGCTTGTGTGTCTGCCTTTCGCCTGCCTATCATGGACTCCTATTCATTTTACAATAAAATCTAATTCTTTTTTGTGTTATTTCATACAAAAGAATTGAAATAAACATCAGAAAATGTATTACAGATGGACTGACAAAAACAGTTTGGTAACACTAGCCTACAACCACCTTAAAAGTTTGCTGTGGAAGGGAAAAACTCCCCTTGGATGAAATTGGCCCTGTTTGCATGATTGTATAGCTTTCTCTGTTTCTGTTTATTTGTGTTTTCTGCCATGCAGTAGACAGGCATCTTGGTGTACCCTGTCTCACTATCTGTGTCCCTGAATTTCATAAATAGTTACAGAAAATTAATGCTGTAGTTTTGCAATACCTGGTAGTACATACAAGAAATGATAATATGAATAATTTCTGTGAGTTATTTTTAGAATTTAAGCTTAATGATTAATAAATACTAATATTTTTACGAATACATGCATGTAAAAACAGAACTTTTTCAGTGATGAGAACAGGCCATTCAGCCCAAATTGCCATATGTTTTTATACCCTTCTAACATTTAGGCACCTGCAAGTAGGGAGGGGTGGGGGTGTTTGAGCACCTGTTAAAAAATTTTTTATGTCGATGTGCCCTTTCAGTACAATAATGTGATACGTAAAAAAAAAAAAGTAACAAATATGTAATAATTTTTTATTTTTTTTAATAAGCATAAAACATGTCCTACAAGTCCCAGAGTTTTCTTTTTGTTAAATTATGCAGCAGAAAGAGATGGGGACTGGAACACCCTCCTGGACCATCATGGGCGAGTACATTCCATTCGCTGTTGAACTGCACTGAAACTCCTCCCACGTCCAGAACACCATGGGCGGGTACATTCCATTCGCTGTTGAACTGCACTGAAACTCCTCCCACGTCCAGACCATCATGGGTGGGTACATTCCATACGCTGTTGAACTGCGCTCAAACCCCTCCCACATCCAGACCACCATGGGCGAGTATATTCCATTCGCTGTTGAGCTGCACTAAAACTCCTCCCACGTCCAAACCATCATGGGTGGGTACATTCAATAAGCTGTTGAACTGTGCTCAAACCCCTCCCACGTCCAGACCGTCATGGGCAGATACATTCCATTCGATGTTGAACAGCACTCTAACTCCTCCCATTTCCTTTCGGTTTCTAGCTACAGTAGAGTCATGCTCAACCACAAAAGATTAGAATTGATCTGAAATGTACAACAGATGCTACCTCTCGGATATTGATAATATAAGCTAACCTTTTACTTTTCAAACTCATTTAGATAAGAATTTCCCTCTCTTCAAATAACGAGAGATATAGGAGACGGCAATTGCGGACCAAATACCCCTTCTGATGGTTGCACTTTCTCTTAATTAAAAAAAAAAACTAAAACCGAAAAAAGAAGACCACAAGAGGCATTAATCAGATCATCATTCATAACCACTGCAGAATTTGCTTTCAAAAGGCTATCCAGCTTAATCAAATCATCTAATAACAGCACAGTCTAGAAGGTTAGTGAAGATAATACTTTAAAAGGGGAGTATTAGAAAGAGAATAAGCTACTGCACTGGTGTATACTGAACTTGCTTGTTCAGGCAATTTTCTCTGCGCTTCTAGGTGCGGCATAGCTCTATTTACCTGGAATCCAAAAAACCTGTCTCTCTTGGTCAGTCTGCTGATGCAATATCTGAAATGATATCGTAAAGGTCTGTGGAGTCGGTACTGTTTTCCTTGAGAACAAGAATTACATTCTGAAAGATTGATATGACATGGTATATGAAGTATGTGTAGCACTCTGGGAGAATTAGTCTCGTGGGTGTCTCCCACAAGCTTCTGGATTAGATAGTCACACTCCGAATCTTCAAGAAAATTCAATTTAATTTCTGGTCAATTCAGCAAGAGCCTTTCAGCAGCAGCAAAGAGGCTATGCCGTTGTGTGGGACCGCCTTTGCCATTGTGTTATATCACTTTGTTATAGTCTTGCTGCACAAAATTAATTGAAGACTTTTAGGACGAATCCCTCCACGTCAAAACTAAGCAATGTTTTACTATGTTTTGTAGTAGTTTGCATGGCCTGCCAATCGAGTGAGGTTGCATAACTTTAAATTCTGTAAAAACTGAACCGTTTTTTCATTATTTGGTGGTCGCGTTGTTTGCCCAGTAAGCACACAGGTGTTTAACGTCAAGCCGAAGTTCTGTCAGAGCACCATGGATGTGCTCAAAAATCGATGCTGATGTCTCATCAGACTCCTAATAAAAATCCAAATATATATTGCTAACCCCAATTCACAAAAAAAGTTCCTCAAGCAAAAAAACCTCAAGCAGAAATCAAGTGTCCCTCAGTTTCTTAACTGGGGTCTCAAAAGAAAATAGATCTAAGGTTATGTGACATAAAAATTTTGTTGCATGCGTACACAAAATTTAATAGTATCAGCAGTTGTATACAACTCAACGTGTCTCACCATGATATGCATCATTACGTTTCTCACATATTTTCCTTAAAACCTATAAAAAAACTATAGGCCTAATATAGAAGCACTGTGATGCTCTGATATTTCCCCAGTTCATCTCCAGAGGTTGCTTTCCCCTGAGTTCTAGTTTGATCTTCCCTATCTGTTCCACGTGCATCATGTTAATTGAGTTGATTAGTCCCTTGTTTAGCTTTTATTGTCCATATTTGTCCTTCGTTCACTCTGTTTAGTTGTCCTTTTGTATTTATACTCCTTTGTGTTACTCATTTATTGCAGAGTCTTGTTTGTTAAAACCAGTAACAGTTCTGAATAGTTCCTATTGTGGTTTGCCCTACTTATTGCATTATTTTAGCTCCCAGTGTCAGCCTGCAGAGGATGGGCTCCCCCTTTAAGCTGAGTTCCTCTCAAGGTTTCTTCCTGCCATCCTAGGGAGTTTTTCCTTGCCACTGTTGCCACTGGCATGCTTTTGGGGTGTCAGGCCTAGGAAATAGTGTAATTTTAGTAAAAATACATTGATTGACTGATTGATCGATCGATTGATTGATTGATTCCTTCTGTGTATCGATTATTGGATTTTCTGCATTGAACCTATGCCTGCCACTGTGTTTTGGATATAGCTATTCAAGTACCACATTTGGGTTCTCTACTCTTGGCTTCTGAGTCCTTACAGAAGACTGTCACTCATGGACCCAGAGGACCTACCTGTCATGAAGTTGGCCCTATCCTTCCAAAGCGCCATCATGGTGGATCGTAATTTCAAAATTGACCCAGATCTTAAGCATCCTTGAGGAACTGGTTCAACTAGTGTAGACAAAATCTCCCTGTATGGCAACTCTTGATGCAGCCTCGGACTTTTCTAATCCTCGATTGCATGATGTGATGGCTGTCAGACTTGCCTTCCCAGAGAAGTTGGATGGCTCCCCAATGCAATGCTCCTTTTATTTCGCCCACCAGCCTACTGCCTTTGCCAATGACTCTTCCAGGATTGCTTTTTTTTGTCACTCTGCTTACAGGCAAACCACTTTGATAGGTGTCAGTGTTCTGGACTCAACAAGGGGAGATCACTCAGTCACTGCAATTTTATTGTCCATTTTCGCACAGTATTTGATCGTCCTATAGTGAGTCGGGATTCTGAATAACGGCTGCTTGTTCGGTGTCAGGGCTGTTCTGCCGTAGACTATGGACTCCAATTCCATACCCTGGAGGCTGCTAGCCAGTAGAATGAATGCGCGCTGATCATGGCTTTTCGACGGGGCTTTGAAGATGACCTTCAAGCTGAGCTTGACTGTCGAGAGGATGCTGTCGGATTGGAGCACCTCATTCAGCTATCCATTAGACTGAATAATCTGCTCTGAAGCAGACAGGGGCGTTTGCAGACTGGCATCCTTCAAAAGCAGATGCCAGTCAATGAGCCACTCAGCCAGGCATCAGAACCCGAACCGGTGCACATTGGGACTACTCGGCTGTTGCCAGAAGAGCGGCAGAGGAGGGTTTAACATTGCCTCTAACTCTGTTGTGGTAAATCTAGGCACTTCTGAGATTCCTGTCATGCTTGCCCCTGTTCCTCTGCTCCCAAGGTCTTCACAGTGATTACTGAGCCTTGCCCTCTTGGTCCATTCCCAACTTCATTGACTGTGCTATGATAAATTGACTCTAGGGAAGGAGGTTTGACTTTCCACTCTAGAGATCCAGCTCCGGCATCCATCCAAAAAGCTCAGCCTGTGGTTCAGTAGACCCTTTAGGATAGCGAGGGAGATTAAACCCATCACCTATCGCCTGCAGTTACCGCCGCGCTTCAGGGTCTCTTACCCCTTTCCATGTGTTGCTCCTGAAACCTGCTGTGTCCGACCCAATCCCATTTGCCTCAGACATCCTTGATCCCTCGCTCCTTACATAATTCCACCAGGACCATGCTGATTTTCCAGCCCCCTGACCTTGTGGGGGCCTCTGTTAATTGGGTCGATTAGTCCCTTGTTTACCTTTTATTGTTCACAATAGTCCCTAGTTCACTTTTAGAGTCCATTTGTATTTATACCCCTTTGTTTTACTCATTCATTGCAACGTCTTGTTTGCTACTCCTAGTAACAGTTCTCAGCGTTCTTTGAGAACTCTTATCAATCGTGGTTCGACCTGTGGTTACCCCCTTTCTGTATTGATTCCTAGACTTTCTGCATTGCCCTGTTTATCAGTGTTTAACCCTTTGCTTGCCTCTGGATTTGTGTTTTCAATTTCCCTATTAAAGTACTGCACTTACAGGTGGCATGCAGCCTACATGTTTAAATCCCCTGACGAAAAGCAACCCACATTGTTAAAATTCGGGACTGGACTTGCATTATTTTTATAAATTGATTTAAGTTATTGATGAGTATATTGGCGTGATTTACTAATCACAGCAGTGCTTGTCAAAAAGCATTTTTGTTAGACAGATATCCCCGCCCTTTGTGTTACTTTTATTTATCCTAAGCCGATAGTCGTTCAGTAAAAGATGAAAGAATGACTGGTTAGACATTGTGCAGGAAATTCGAGAAGAATCACCGGAGAGCCGTTGTGTGGTTTTGTGGCCTGCAAAAAATGTTTACACGGATGCACAAAAGAACAGTAGCTTCGGAAGGAGCGCAGTATTATCTGCTTTTCTCCCAATCCAGTTTAGTAAGTCTGACATAGAAAGCAAACGTGAGATAATGCCCAGAAATGCAATTTTTAAGTTTTTACTTGTAGCTGACCTGCAGTATCAAAGTGATTTAGGTTTGTATTTAGATGAGTGTATTGCTGTAATAAATGGGTTGTAAATAACCTCTTATATAATCATACATATTTCTCTTCTATTGATCTTGCATTAAAAAATTAATTTTATGAATTATATTTGTATTAATTGAATGTTTAATGTTGCTATTTTGCTGTTTATTAGCCAGATCTCATTTGTAAGAGAGATTGCAATCTATAAATCTTGCAGGTTAAATAACAGAAACAAAATATGAATGCGTTTAAATAACAAGGATCTAGCATACTGGAAGACTGACTGCATGTGAACAGAGCAATGAGCAATTGCGGAGGAACACTATGCCAATAACACAACCTGCATAGATAACAATGATTATATTGCATTTCATATCTGACTACCGCAGGCTAAGCAAGACCATTGTCTAAATAAAGTTAACTTTAATGAAATGGCTAATCTTAAATCTAATCTTAAATAGCGAACAAAAGTCGCCTCCCAAGTGGCTCGATTGGTAAAGGAACTCACCCAAGCGCCGAATTTGTCCTATTTGAGCTAGAATTTTCCGGTTAAGATCCAGCTCATGTTATTTGCTGGTTCTAGATGGAAGATCAAAGCAGCCACAGAGCACAATTTACAGGGATGGTTGGGGTGGTTGAAACTGGCAGGGCTTCTCTCAGCTACTTTCTAACCGGTGTTTTCTATTCGGTGTCCAGGCACATGCAGTGCTGTCCATAGCGACGTGCTTCTTGGCACTGAATAGTTCGATTTGAATTGGATGGGATGGTTAAACACTATAGGCGTACGAACCCACACAGCCCGCAAGGTTTTGCATTTGTGTAAAAGAAGTAAAACTCTTACAGAAAATGGGCCCAGGAACAAAAGCCCCGAAAAAGAAAGAAAATTCTGGGCTTCTACCTTGGTTTTTCCTGTGTTAAGAAACAAAACAAATTGCAGTCAGTGCTGGCCACCATTCCCCCTCACCACCTGATAAGTTGGTCTCTGGTGTGCTCCTTGACAACATTAGAATGCCACTGGGTGCTGTCCAGGGTCCAGTGAGTGCTGAGAAAGCGGTTCAGGGACTTGCTGCTGTCCTGGGTGCTGAACGAACTCGCTCTGTAAAATGTAGGTTTTATTTTGAGCATGGATTTTGAAACCCCTGCACTACAGTTCCCACTTGTAAAAAACAATCTTAAATTGTTAAGGTGCAAATTCAGTATTTAAATGTATATATATATCTACTATAGATAATTGAGAAAAGATAATTACATGCATGCCATGAGGATTTATCAAACATCTGAGGGCCTAGACCTCATGAATTTATTTTGTTTGTGAATAAGATACTGGATGTGTGTTTTTTTTGTTGACTAGCCTTTTTTTTGTTGTTGAAGAGTATCAGTTCATATGCTTCTTGAATATAACCACCCTCCATCTGCTTACCAAGGGCTCCTGGTAAAAGCAAGCAATGTCATATTTCCTGAATTTTCATGTAGAGCACTCTCATTGTGTTATACTTATTAAGTGTTCTGAAAGAGCTGAGCAGGGTACATTGTATTCACATGGAAAGTGACAAGCTGACTTTATTTTTGTTCCGTCACTAGCCGCTATAATAGGGCGAAATGGGACCTTTTGAAAGGCTCGCGATAAAATTAGTTTACTAAGGTATTAATGCAATATTCAGTACATTTTCCTCTGCTCCTACTGTAATAAAAAGGATAGAATATGATAAACTTTGAATGGAATTTCACTTGGGGGAGTTTACATGCAGTCTTGTTCATGAAGTGATGATGTACGTGAAAATTGGGCTCAAATCAAGCTTTAAATAAAATAAAAAGGGCACAGACAAGGGCAGGGTTAAATCCAACAACACGAACGAATGTTGACATGACAAAAAGATATTGAGTTCAGTAAAATATATTGAGATAATGTATCCTTAATTGACCTCAATGTAAACATGTATGAGAGCAGGTAATTGTTTTGTGTGTTTTAAGATGCGGGCGGTTTCATGGTTATCAGTGCTGTATTTTTTTATTAACGGTAATGCGTAAAGCCTCAGGATACATGGAAAATTCCCCACACAGATCACTATAATCCTACATCTTTTGCTTCAAAGCCATGATGATATGCAGTACATGGGTTGGAATCCTTCAGTTAATATTCCCACAGAGTTAATTGTGAAATAATTTATTTGATGCTGATGATAATAATAATAATACTAATAAAGATATATTATTAATAATAAATGGAATAATTTGGAAATGATACTGCAGGCAGATCAATTCACCATTTATGGGCGAGGAAGTAGAAGAGGTGGGCTACTGATTATTGGCCCACCAGAGAGAGGACCAACGGTTATCCTTCTCTGCCAAGTCAAATTGGCTGGGAAAAAGTTTTTAACAAAAAATAATTAACCAAATAAAAAAATAAAAATAAAAAACTGGAAACAGTTCTGGGAAACAAAACTGTGGTCTAGAGGGATATCGGAGAACAGAGCCAGATATCCCCATTTCTTGCAGTGTGGCCCAGAGGATCTGGTGGTTGACTGTATTCCGGGCCTCTGGCATCTTTTACTGACTGTATGTGTAAAGTTTAGACAATAACAGTTACTGTCTATATCTAAGTAATTTTTATTCAAAATTCAAATAATTTTTGATAAATTTCTTCAAAGTAATACATGGTTCAGTAGCTAACAAAACAGACTTGTTCTTATGAAAAAATGGCTGAGAAGTCAGTAAGTCAGTCAATTAGTCTCTACTACCTATATTTACATTAAAGCAGTTTATAACTTTAAAAAAAAAAGAAGAAGAAGTATTTTACCCCCTGAGAACTGGGGGAGTAAGACACTCAACTAAATATCTACAAGTATATTCAAAGAAAACTGAAGATTCATTAAATCTATATAAGGTAAAAATAAGGCTAGAAATCTGAGACTGGTCATATAATGGACTCCAGTTGCCTGTTGAGGACCTATTAGTTACTAAATCCAAAAAATGATGAAGCCAAATTAAATGCAAGTATCAGAAAAACACATTTGGGGAAGGAAGGAAGAAAGAAGGAATTAGTAGTTTAATCTCAGTCATTTTCGGTGGGATTTAATGATTAAGAGAGGCAAGCACTGTTGATGCATGATTCTTAAATTTTCAGTTTTATTCACAGATCAAAGGATCTGGCATGGGGATGCTCTTACTCCTAATTATGCAAATTAATATGGGGATTTTTTGAAGAGATGTTAATTTAAAATCGATGGAAAAAAGATTTTCTGATCTAGATGCATGTGGAAATTTTTAGAAAGGAATCTTAGAAAGGAACACTTTAAATTAAATGTCTTTAATGGCTGTGTATTTACATAGTAGTTACTGCGTAAATACATGAGAACTTACAGTGATATTATGCATTCTGGTACATACTTAAGACGCAAGTGGGAGGGGGGTGTAAAGCAATACGACTTTCGATTCACCAGTCCTAGTCACCCATCTCTTTTCCACACTGCAGGCCAGTCAGAGACGCTCATTAGTGACCAGCCGAGAGAAGCCCTGTTGATTTAACCAATAACAGCCCAGGTGGTTCTCTGCCAAATGTGCACCACCACTGTGCTCTCCCGATAACAATCAGCTAATGACATGAGCTGCATCTGAACTCCAGCTCATGGGGCTCAGTCTGCACTCAGACTTTATCAATTGAGCTTCCCAGGAGGTTAATGAGTAAGGCTTTAATCGCGATCAATGTAGTACACAGTTTTATCAGAAAAATTACTAGCATCTACAGAGTAACTCATTTTCCACAATTTCTCTGTGGTTGTTGCAAGTGCAATTACATGTCAAATTGAATTATTACTATTTCAACCACTACCCTTGACTGTAACTATATTATCTAACAGCTGTTACCCGCTGCTGTACATTATAAGTTAAATTTAGGTTGCAAAATAGCCCTGGTATCAATATTCTTTCCACAAATAAACAACCACAAAAAAGCACAATTTTTCTAATTTAATATCTCTAATTTAATACTTTTTGCAGCAGCAGCAGCAGCAGCAGCAGGGAACAGGGAACCATGCAAAATATTAAAATGCTACATTAAAATTAACGGCAACTGACTTCAATCTGCTATTCAAATTCTCAGTCATAACAGATTTCTAATGACACATAACTTAATGTTATTATGAAAATGTGACATTCGAGGGTTTTTCATGATAGGTTACATAAAAACCTGTCAGTTCCTGTCAATTTTTTAGGCTAAATGCCATGCATCAACTATGTCAGGTTGTTCTAATGTTTCTTTATGTCCTGTCTAATGAAATATGTTCTCATTGACTGTCGTGCTTATGATGGTACATTCAGCTAAAACGTTTGCGTATGTATACCTCAATAAATAAATTCTCCTATAATATTTTAGAAAACACTCGCTACATTTCAGAGAATTTATGCATTAAATGAATTATTAATTATTAATTAATACATTTAATTTAACAGAAGGTTTGGTTGTATTAGTAATATCAATGAACTCTAGCTAGCTGGATTGCATTAGCTACAACATGAAATGGAAGCTGTGCTCTCCCTTTTGACAATCTGGGTGGTTTTTGTCCTCCCAGCTGAATATTTCTTTGCAATTGCTGACTCAGGGAACAATGCCGGCCACACTTGTATTGAACTCACCATGAAGACTGAACGGCACATTTTGATTGGTAATTAACATTGCCATCTCGTTCTTGGCATGCGGTACCTGCTCAGTGATAGATAGACTTAGTTATGTGAGAAAAGTTTTTTTTTAATGTTCCTGCATAAAAATAAAAATAAAACATTTTTATTATTGATTATTATTCAGCCAATCAACCATTCAGACTTCATACATTTTATATTACAGTATGATTAATGTGGATCCAATCTTTTCACCTGGGATTATTTCAATGCACCAGTAAGCCTATACTTTCCTAGCACAAAATGCTCAATTTTGCTCAGGATACATAATCACCGCCCTTGTCTAAGTCACACCATTTTGAGTGATGCTTTTTTAAATTAAGGAGAAAGTGTTGTGTTATAGAGGCAGACTGTTCATCCGGACATACACTGATTTATCAGAAATCAGATTAACAGCAGTAAAATTTCAGAGGGTCCCTTGATTGCTATGCAAAGAGGATCCAGAATCCTCTTTATAGCCAATTTATCTTTGGGTATGGCATGCTTATTTCACGTCCTGTCCCTGTGACCTCATCTGGTATCCCTTTGCCGTCTAACTTGTCCAAGGCTTTGCTTGGTGTATTAAATTACATTCTGTTAAGGTCATGCTACTCTATTTCCTCAAGGCTATTTGACAAGAAAGACGTATCAGAAAGTACTGAATGATATGAACGGAGCGTTTCTTTTTTAATGTCCTCAATTGTCTTATTTAATTCTGTTAGTGCTTTATATCTCTTTGAGACCGTCAAACCAGGAAAACAATACTAACTGCATCACCATGCATCTGATCCCTATAAAAGCTAATGCAAAAATGAATTGATTTAGGCATGGATATTTACCCTGAAGTGTGCCAAAGGGGTTGCCTCCAGTGGCAGTATGAGGTTCAGAAACAATTTGTATTTGTTAAATATTCCAACACCTCGAATGCAAAATAATTTACTCTCACCCAGCTCATTCAAATGATTTCCATGGTTTTGTTAACATATTTAAAACTTTTAGTTCTCTGTTGTGGAAATTCCACATTTACAATTTTATTTTGATTTAATTTTCTCTGCCTTTCTCTTGACTGCATTGTTTTAACGTTGACTTGTCTGAAGCAGGTAAGTGGTTATTTAATATTTCTAATTAAATTTTGCTTTTCTTTAGTTCATTACATAAATAGGCAGAGTAGGTGTCTGGTATTGCATTATCATATAGTACAAAATAATTTGTAAATGGATTGGGTGCCAGTGTGATTGCTCAGTGGTGGTACAGTGATGGCACAGCACATTGGCAAAGCGTGTCTCACTGAGCTGACATTTAGAGAATTCTGGGTCTTGGAGAGCTGTGGGTAGTAGCCTAATGCAATAATGTGTCCAGCATAGTACGGTCCAACTTCCTTTTAGAGAATCATTATAATGTTTCAGAATATGCCTAGTTAACATAGGCATATGACTATGTTAACTAGGCATAGTTGCCTAGTTAACATAGCGAGGCAGTTTGTTTTATGTAGAATCTGCATCTAAAACCAGGCCCAGATTAAATATCTTAAAAATTAAGGGACTTGCATCCACCCACGGTGTGATAAAATACAGTGTGTTTTTTTTGTTCCAATTGTTTTGAATCTACAGGCACATGCTGTATTTAAAGTTGCAAATAAAAAGACTACTGAAATGAAAAAGCTGACACATCATGTTTCACATTAATGATAGTTTGACATACTTATTAGAGTGATTTACTTATTACTTATTATGTTTGCATTTTCTAAGAGCAAAGTTATGTCTTATGGGTTTGTAAAAAATTTCTAAGCTTTGAAATTTACCTGGGGAATTTACCATTAGCTCTTATTGCCAAGTAAATAGGCCATGTGCAAATGAGTGGAAATCTAAACGAAACGAGCAGAAGTTGATGAGCGAGCAGCTCATTAGTTTTAATATGTCAATTGTTGTCCAAAACATATTTGTTGTTTATGGATCTAAAATCAGCACAACTTTATATATTTAACCAGTACTACCAAAAATCTCAGACCAAACTATACTAAAAGAGAATGTAAATGCACAATCTCAGAGTACATTTTATGGCCACAGATTATGTTCACTACGTCTGCTGTCATTTTTACAGCCAAATAACTTTAAAATTTGTAGAATATTTATAGAAATATGGATTCAGGGAATTGTAATAATTATTTTATCTGCTATTAATTATATTTTAACAGAAAGTATTCCATCAAATGAAATAGATAGAAGTCCAGTCAACCTAGGATTTATCAGGGTTTTGAGCATGATAAAATACCAATTGCGTAGTAAAAAACTGCATTTCTGGAGTTTACATTGGTGGCGTGAGTGTATTTTTGTAAAGATTTGTAAGATTACAGTTAAAAAAAGAAATGTTCAACTAGCCACGTATGGGGATTTGAAAAGTATTTTTTGTGACTTGTCAATAGACTGCAGTTCTGAGATGGCAATTTATGAAAATTGGTAGCTATGTGCTAGATAAAGACTAAAAGACATACTACTGAACCAACTACTGAATTCCCGTCTACAAAGAAAAGAGTGGGAGTGAAGGGGAGAAGAGTTAAGGAGCGGATGGGAAAAATAATGACAGAAGAGAAGAGAGAAGACGCAAATTATATTGGATTGTAGGGTAACGTAGGCACTGCCAACTTCTTTGTTGTCCCAGTAAGGTCTGGTCTGCCTTACTCACCATCGGAGTAGTGGGGAGGAATCCACCATAGCAAGTTTATTACAATTACAAGACAGATATCTAAATCTTTGTCTTGTGTTGATTAAATATGGTCAAGAGGTGAAACAACAAGCAAGAATATAAACAAATAAAAAAAGTATTTATGTGGTTTAGATTAAAACATAGAGAGTGCAAATTTACACAATTTACTGTAAAATAAAGTGGAGATATAACAAAACCGCAAACAGCATTTGATCATCCAGTTCAGGCTGTAATGTTCTGTTCTGTAGCCACCAGTGAGTATTACCTAGCCTGTGGCTAATAGCTATGTTTTTGAAGTATTTGTAGATTGAGGGGGAGCAGAGTTGCACGTACCGCACATACTGTATATATTTTTCATACTTTAATTAATAATTAATTGTGTTGGCCGTGGTGATAAGAATTCTTTCTAACATATCAAATGTTCTTGTTTTCTTTCAGTTTAATTTTGAATTAACATGGTCAGACACTGCATTGTAGCCATTCACTGTACTATGAACAGTTTTAGATGTCACACTTTTATCATTTTTTTAATATAATTTTTTTCTTACTTTCTATCAACCAAATTGGAATTGCTGATTGTAATGCATTGCAGGTCAATGCCATGACTCACACCACCACACGCAGAGTGGGTGAGGAGGAACTCAGTTTGAATACCAGTCACCTTCCAGCCAGACTGCAAACTACCGAGCCTGCACGATAGGTTCAGTGTCGATCTCGACGATACTGCAAGCCTGCTGGCACCTGGGAAGTGATTTTGCACCACCACTGTCCTCTCCTAGTCACAGCTGGTTAACAAACTGCAAACACCAGCTGGTAGGAGCAAGTCAGCGCCTGGCAATCACCATTACCAACTGAGCCACTTGGGAGACCCGCACCATGTTTTAGATGTCACCACACCCTTAATACAAATATACTATGCCGTCTATTGTAAATACTACAGGCACAACTTCTCTATTTTTGCATAGCAATGGAAAAGTTGTTGCTTAATACTTCATCAACATAACGGTAGATGAACACCAAATTGTGCATCTTGGCTAGGTGCTTCTAATCATGCCACCACGGGATGGGTACGATTAGTCTCTCAATCAAATCTGAACTGAACGAGAGACTAAGCACTGATTGGAAGAGAGGCATGTCAATAGCACAGCCCACAGTTGTCCACAAGCCAATGTCAATTTCTACGCACTCCAGCCCAGGTAGTGCTATGCCACTGTGCTCTCCTGGTCAAAATCGACATGAAACATGAAATGACGACTTGGCCACTCAGGAAGCCCTGTTTTACCTTTCCTGTTAGCATTAATTCACATTTTTTAGTTGTTCATTTCAAGTTATTTGATATGAAATTTTTCTAACCATCATCAAATAATAAATGTTGTTTGTGTAGTCAAATTCATGTCATCATGAGTTCTCTTCATAATTCTGGGCTCTACTGACCCAAACTGGTTATATTGTCTTTTTTCTTTTTTAATTCTTTCCAAAACCCAGAGTGTGATTCTTTTTTTTAGAACCGTCCAATTGGATGGGAGTAAAATTTTAAATATGTCTTTAGTAGATCTGTTAAGCAACGTTATGAATGGCTTATGCAAATGACCTGGGGATTTAATTAGTACACTGGCTGCACAACAAGCTCTGATTATAATCTTCCAGTTTGCTAAAATGACTTCTGATGTTGAGAATTTTTGATTAGGACTGAATTGGAGATGAAGTGATGGAGAGTAACTTTTTCCTTTCCAAGGCTTAATGACATGGTACTCTGCCTCCAGATGAATCAGAAACAGTTCTAAAATTCTACTGATTTGGTCTAATTGTATCTGATTGTATGTTCCTTTTCCTGTTCTTCTGTACTGGGCTCTTTCCTAGAATCAGTAGCACCTGGACACCTTCTGCCATCATCATAGCTTTCTTTCAATTTCTGCATTTGGTAATTTGGCTGTTTTTGCGGGGAAAAGTATTTTTTCGCTGTTCATTCACAATATCTGTCTTTACATTTTTAATTTGCAGATTCTAGAGAATATAATACAGATTTAAGGTATTTATTCACTGCATCTATTAGAGCAGAAATTAAGCAGAAACTTCCATACTTTCCTCTGAAGGCACCTAAGCAACCTCACAGAGTGATTTTATCACCTGAAGAGATGTGGCCAAAGTTACTTGGCCTCTGTGTTAATGTGAGCATATATAAAGGTAAGAGAGCATCAGCACTGTGATAAGACAAGATTGACTTGGCAAAAACATCCAGGAACCATGACCTCTCCCATTGTACTGGGCCCAATGTCACTGATTTCTCCTTGGACCTGTGCTGCATCCCCTGTTTCTGCTCAGTTTTAATTTACTTCTGTCCTTGTTATTATGGGGGGGGGGGGGACATATAATGGGCCGAAAATTGTCAAAGCAATGTTTAAAAATGTTGATATAATAAGAACCCTGAGCATGGTAGAACTTTCTACTGACACCTGGCTAAATTCTCTGTTGTAATTATTACAAGTACAGCTGCCCTTTGTGCTATGTAACGCTGTGTTTCGCGTTTTATTGTGCAGGTTTTAGGCTTACCCAGTGTGACTGCATACAGTGCAAATGTGCAAAGCTGCGTGTGTGTCTGCATATCTATGAGTCATTATTCTAAGTGGTTGTACAGATAGGTCCACATTACAGCCTTTTTATACTTGATTAGATACAGACATAATTATCTCCCTGTAACCATAAATTTATAATATAGTGATAACAATAATGATCATGAAAAGGGAAGTAGTTTTTTGTTGTACTTTTTTTTATGGCACTCAGTCATCATACAGGGGAAGCTGGTGGAAATTATGAAGAAACCCGTGGGAAACAAGTTCAAGAAGCACAGAGATGTTAGGGTTGATCAGTGAACCAAATTATTTAATTGCTGCAGCACATTAATTTGGTCTCTGCTCTGGTAATTTTGCTGGCCACTTTATTTCTGGAGATTCAGTGCTTGATCCGTCAGCTCGGGTGAAGGTTCCCCTCAAGTGGGGAAAACTGTACTCTGCGATACCATGGTCTAGAAAGGGTGCACCCATGTCGAGACAAAAGTAGTCTTGCACAGGGTCGGCAGGTAAATATGCTCTGTATTTCTCCCTTACAGCAGCCCTTGGTTGATTGGTAGGCAGCACGTTGATTTGAGCAGCCATCTTGACTTGAGCAGCCATCTTGTTGAAGTCATCCTCTGTAGTCTCACACAGTTGACTGTAGACATCTTCACCTCATCTACCATGCTGAATGCCTGGATTAAATCATTTCAGCAGCTTTACAGCTTCACAGTGATGCCTGCTGGGTGTGATAAAACTTGAAAGACAGTGAAAAAGGTGAGAATGAGTCAATGAGTGATTTTCTCTGGCAAACCAAATATGTATCCCTGTTCACAATCTCTATGAGAAGGAATTCTCTGACTGTTAAAAAACAAAGCGGTGGACTTCATCTTATTTTAAGAGTGATGACATGCATTATATCAGCAGTTCATGGTTCACCGGTTCTTTCAAATGTTGCACAAAACATTGTATTTACAATGGAGCAAAAATGTCAATTTAGAAATGTAATCCACGGTAAAATTCACACTTTTTAATTTAGTTTAGCTGCGAAGACCTGAAGGCAACTGGAAAGAGACATACATCAGACTAATCTTCTCCTTGCAGATTCAGTTTACAGATACTAAGGCATTGTAAATATTGCTATATCCATATTTGTCTGCAGCAACAAAAAAAAATCAATAATGGAAAACTGATCTTTTGATACTTTTACAACTGTAGTAGTACTGTCTACTGTCCTGGATCAGTATCAACCAGGCAGATAGGGCCTTTAGTAATTTTTGAATGATACTACTACCAGATAATCTGAACAAAGCATATCACAGGCCGAGTTTGCCCAAGTTTTAATTTGGTCTCAGCCTTTATGTAATTTACAAAAAAGAAGGAAAAAAACACGTTATCTCTATATAAAAATAAATGAGCTGAGAAAGACCATTTGTCTCCTTACAAAAGAAACCATAAGAATAACTGTGAGATAGAGAAGAATCATGGTAACTAAGAAACGGTGATAAAACAGTGACTCTACCAGCTTCACAGGTGTCCACAGGCTAGCAATGCTGTTTATGAGGGATGTTCATATTCTCCCTCTGGCACAGAACCTCCTGTAGTGTGTTGAATTATAATGATTGAGACAAGAGTTGGTTGGAGGAAATACAATTTTAATAAACTTGGATTATCCCTGTGGAGTAATTTTTTCTTGCTGTGTGCATTGCATACAATTAGCATCACATGGCCAACATATAGTACATGTATAGACGAGTGACAAATTCAGGGAAAACCCTGCAGCAGGGTAACATCTGTTATGTGGTGGGGGCCATTTTCCTGGCATGATTTGCGTCCACTTGTCATCTCAGAGAGAAGGGTCGCTGAGTTATTCTGAGTGATTAGCTTTATCCCATGGTAAAACATTTCTATCGAGATGGGAGTGGTTTCTTCCAGGATGACAATGCCCCCATCCACAGGGCACGAGGGGGTCACTGAATGGTTTGATGAGTGTGAAAATTATGTGAATCATATGTTATGGTCTTTGCAGTCACCAGATCTCAACCTAACTGACAGCCTATGAGAGTTTTTGAGAGTTTACCTTACTTTGACACAAGACGTTGGGGGACCTCAGTAATAGTATAATTATGCAAAATACCTTACTTGATTTAGAAAAAGATAGCTGATAGAATAAGACTAGGGGTATTAGAGCTCTGTACGATTGCCTTGATGGAAGCAATACATACTGCACATAATGTGGATGCTGTTGATGGTACAAAAAAATCTTAAAGGCTTCGATAAGAATTATTTATTTGTAAACTATTGTGTTATTTTGTGTTTTTTAGGCATTCTTCACCCGGAAAACTGTGCATGCAGTGCAAATGTTATTGATAGTTTTTCTTGGATACCTGAACCTTCTCATACCACAAAAACACAGAAAGTTAGAAGACTTGAAGAACAGAGCTAACATGGTACTTTCAATATCATAAGATCCAAGTTTCCCCTAAAGGCGAAGCCTTCACTGATGTTTGTTTACCAGCATGACACCAAGGCACTTACACTCTTTTACAACCTGCATCTCTTCCTATTTCACAGTTGGTGATGATAAGGACGTTAAATTATTCCTGAAGTCAATGACATTTTCCTAGGTCTTGTTTGTGTTCAGTAAGAGATAAGATTAACCACACCACACCACCTGACAAAACCTTTGAATACTAATGTCTTTCCTTAACCTAAGGACATCGGTCCAAAGGGATCTTTTTCTTTCTTTCTTTTACATCATCTGAATAGTTGTTTGTTTCAAATCTTTAAAAAAATTAAAATAGCTAATTTTTCTCTCACCTACTGGCATTCAGACCATGTTTCCCTGTGCCCTTGTGGGGAGCACTGGCCATTGATTTCATTCCCTGTCAGGCAATGCTTGAATTACTTGATGAGAGAAGTGTCTCAACCTTTTGTATACGTATGGCCTTTAGCTATCTTTATTTCCATTTACCTGTCCCTGTACCTCCATCAGTGCCTTAGAAGTTCCTTCAGCACTCAAATGTTATTTTTATTTAAGACTTCTTTTAACTTTCATCAAGGCCTTTATAAGTGTCCTCAAACCCTTTCCGGATAGTGCGACCAAGACAACCATGTAGATACTAGTTGCTGTTCTTGTTGCAACGTTTTTTCATCTAGTTTTTCTCCCGGTAAGACAATGATTTGTTGGTTGGTGATAAACCACATTATGATCCGAATGGCCAAATCGCGTCCTTGATGTTGCAGAGTCTGCTTTTGGCACCGACCCATAGCAGAAATCAATTGTCCGATTTCTTTCTCATGTGGTAATATATGCGCTGAGAATTTGTTGGATAGTTGTTGGTATAGGCAAGTTTGTTTTTAAGATTTTTTGGGCAGTGTATAATCCTCTTCTGCCTCACTAGCATTTTACAAATGGTTTGTCTTCCATTTTAGAAACTCTTAAAAAAACTTTATTCTGTTTGTGATAGTCCAAGGCTTGGTAAAATACCCACTGTTGCAAAAACACTCTGCTGAATTTCACCACCAGAAATTCAGTTTGCCAGAAAAGAAAACCTAAAAATACACAAAAGTAGCACATTTTCCATCACAATTTATTCTAATAAAGTTAATTAGATTACTTTATACAATGGCAATTGAAAATAGAAGTAAATATGTGTTTTATTTTATAAGAAAAAACTAAGACATCAAACATAAGCATCAAGCAGCTTATCACCACAGAGTAGTGGTGGAACCAGATGAATTCTCTTCCTTCCCCATATAGTTGCTGTGTTACTGTCAGTGATCTGAAACTTAATACGTGACTCAATACCGTTGAGGAAATTGGGAATGATAGTTCCCAAATCCTTTTTTTAAATGTGCCGAGTGCTGTTTAATGGGTAACCATGCCAATATTGGTATGCTATATTGTCTCAAAGTTGGCTTTTCTCTTGCAGCAGGGTCAATAGGAATCCCCACTTAAGCAAGAAAACATTCCCTGGGCTTAACTTGCCTAACAGAAAGATGCCAAATTAATCAATTTAAGGTTTAAAAAGTTACGTTCACATTTTTATTGGAATTAGCACATGATAAATGTAGGTAGTTTATAATTTAGTTTGTTGACGCATCGGCCTGTTTGTGTGGTCAGGGAGTGATGGTGAGGGAGGGGCACTTTAGTTTTGGCACAGTTTGATTGGCTGTAGCCTGCTGACTTATAAAATGATTTATTTTAAAACCTCCCTTTCCCTCTCTCTGCCCCACAGCATCCCCTACAACTCCGCCTTTGCGCTCAGAGCACTTCAAGCCATGCAAGGAAAAGGATCTGGCCTACTGCTTGAATGAGGGAGAGTGTTTCATCATTGAGACACTTACAGGATTGCATAAACACTGCAGGTAAGGCTGCATGGCGTTGCATGGTTCCATAAACATTTAAGAGGAATAAGTAATGTCACTGTGGCACAGAGCCTTGAGACCCGCTCTCAGGCAGTTCTGAGCGAGTCTGTGATTTAATGGATTAAGGCAGAACAACAAGACGGAGGGTAGGCTTTGGGGGGAAAACCATGGACTTCATAGCCCTGGTAAGACTTTTTCTTATTTTTTGTTAGTTTTTTTGTGGATTGAAGATTATATTTTTGCAAGTGGAATTTCTTTCTTTCTTTTTTTTAATTATTCTTTGGATGGAATGGAACTATTTGCTAAAGAAGAGTGGACAAGTCATAGTAAAAAACTATTTACTGTTTGAGTTGCTTTTTCGGCTGTAAACATTTGTTGCATTCTAGCTTTTGGTTCTTATATAATGTTAAGTGGAGTGATGATTTAAGGGGGAATTACGTCTTATATGTGGTGTGGGGACCCTCTCTCAAATTTTACATTTACAGCTTTAGCTGAAGGTATAGTGTATTATTATTATAGTTTATTTGTCAGTTTACTTTAGAATCTTCTGCAGCAGATTAATAATTGAATAGACATAAATAACTTGAAGGGGCTATGGGACCCTAGGCACCTGCTTTACCACTTATAGCTGTCATTGACTGTCATAAATTAAATCTTGCAAATAATTTGTCCCCTTTCTTTTAATGCACTCTATCATTGAAACCCAAAGGCCGCTTGCACTAGATCTACAACAAGGCATCAGCAACAATTCATCAAGGAGCGTACAACAATAAATCACTGACAATTCATCACCAACGGTTTATCAAATACACACACACTTTTTTGCACCAACATGGTGGAAAAGGCCTGTGAGTTGGTTTTGGCTTGATAAAGGCCATGCCCACTGACAGACCAGCACCAGACTGCAGCCCTGGAGACAAGCCCTCTACTAGGTTTCCTTAATCATTGCAATCAAAGACATTCAAAATAAATGGCAGGGTTGTGCTTGACGAAGAATTAGGTGAAACTGTGAAGTCTGTTTGGTGGCACTAGTTTTAGTTGGATTTAGTGTCAGTGTTTAGTTATAGTAATTCTTCTTAAGGGGCAGAAGTTTTTATTTCATTTGAGCCTTAAAAGTTGTGTTTTTAGTCACCACAAACAGATTTTCCTTTTTGTGTTTACTGCTTTTTCAAACTTACGCATTAAAAGCTGGCAATCAACCTCTTTTGGACATTTTTTAATTATTTAATACTTTCCGAGCTTTATCTCTAATGAAGGAGTCAAGACTTGCCTGCTTGACTCCGCTCCTTCTCCAAATTGCTGACACCGTTTTTTTATCTCCTTACCGCCAGCGGCTGCCTGGTACAATTAGTGGATTCAGCTGTGTGTCGGCATGGAGGCGGCATATCCGTCCTTGTGCCGTTGCCCGTGGTGTTCAATCATGATGCTGCGTTTTCTCGGTGGCCTCTTGCAGTGCCGCAAAAATATGCACTTTCTTGTTTGCATAAAATGCACTAAACCCTTCACAATGGGTATTTAGCCAGAAGTCGACTAGGTTTTAATGGAAAAAAAACTATTAATAATTAATTTCAAGACTGGCACAATTATGTCAGGTTTCCAATCACATCTGCCTTCCCTAAAAATATGAAAGCCTCCTAGAAACCATCGTCAAGCATCATCAAGTGTCAAAACTATTCAATAAATGAATCAATAAAAAAACTAACAAAAAACTTTGGCCTGATATGCACTTATTTTGTTAATGTATTTGAAGGTGGATTAATTCCGTGCCAATTTGTAAATAAAGGGGTTTAGATTTAGATGGAAGTAGCATGAAGTTTCAACTGCCCTGCCTTCATCAGGTGTATGAAGATGATTGAAGAAGAGAGTGGGAGTAAAAGGCAGAGAGATTGGATAGGAAGAACCAACCTAAAAGACTTGGAGATCAGTCTGGATGGGGAGAATGAGAAGTTTTATTTTACAAAAATAGTCTGCAGTTCTTGATGTTCCTTTTGTTTCCCTGATAGAGTTATTTCTGCAGGAGTGTTTAGATAATAGGCTTTTTCTCAGCCTAATTGACTAGTCTTTTATCATCATCTTTGAGTTTGCCACTTCTACATCCAGCCTTGGCCTCTCATCCTGACTGCAAATAGCAATTTATCAAAGTCAGTGTCTATTACTAGAAGTCTAGTGTCAAAGAAATCTTACTGCGGCTCCTTACTGAGTACTATAAGTGGCTGTTACAGAACATGATGTAGGTTCTATTCCCAGTCACATTTTGTTTGATGTCTTCTGACACACATGTTTGTTACATCTCCAATATAGGTTGTTGGCATGCATGGGGATATTGCTGTGTAACTGTAGTTAGGCTTCAAAAAGTGAAATATAAATTTATTAGGTTACTTTTAGTTTTAACTCCCTTATAATAAATGAGTGATCTTTTTATTTGTGGCAAGTGGCCACAAGCTCCGTCCCTCAGTAAGCTGGGAGACACCGGGCCGGCTCAGATGGAAAGGCAAGGTGTGGGCCCAAACCCACACCCACCTCCAAGATCCTGCCAACACAACTTTTTTGTCACGAACTGCTCGAAAACCCACAAATGTTGCTGAGTTGTAGCAGCTCTGCATGAAGAAGTCTAATCAATAACTATAAGACGTGTTTAGTTGCAGCTATTGGTGCAAATGTGGCGCAGCCACTTATTGAGGGGCAATTCATCTTTCACGGGGGGTGTTGGACGTTGCATAACGTTCTCTAATAAGGACATTTAAAAACTAACAAAATTGTGTGTTCATTTCCTTTATCTAATGTTCTGATAAAATCCAGAAAATCAGACAGCAGGATCATTTTTCACGGTACTGTATGTTTACGAGGTAGCAGCTAAACAGACATTTTTACGCATGGCTATAGAACGGTTTTCCACTTTATTCCATTTTATTAATATGTTGACAAAAACAACATGTAAGGAAATTAAATTAAGAGATAATACACTTGGTGAGAGGGAGCTGGGAGGAAGAAATTGAAAGGTGTTTTTTTACGTGCTAAGATGAGGAAAAGCTTAATGTGGACAAAAGCCCTGGAGACCTGGAATCGTGTTGAAGTCACAGTCGACTAAAAAATGTGGTAAGACCACTGAGCTTGAGAAAGAGGCTTTGAACAGGAGACAAGGTCTTACAGGCTTTACCCGGGCTTTAGAACCCTGTCCTTGACCTCAGTGTTCTTTCCAATTTCCGTCCTGTTTATTAACTCGTTTTTTTAGGTTTTGCATTCTTGCCAATTCTGCTCACCATTTCTTCTTTTTAAAATGTTCGTTTATTGTCGCTGTTTTATTATTTTTATAGATTTTACTATTTTAAATTTTACCCTCTTATTTATTGTTTGTTTTCATTGTATTCATTTATTTATGTTATGCACTTTGTGAAGGTGATTCAACCTTGAATGCTGTTGATTGATTGATAGTATCAAGAAAACGCAGCTAATGACACAGACACTAACAGACACTGTAAAGCAAGGCTGAGCTCTAGCAAAGTATTTTTAAAAGACAACATTGTTATAACCTCCTCAAAAATCCCAAAAACATAAATACAGATATTTATAATAGAGTATCCAGTTCTTAATTTTAGTGATAAAATAAATTCCATTGCATCCCAAAGTAAAATTATTTTACTTTGACCTGCTGAGAAGCTTAGTCAGTTCAACTATAGTGTTTAAGTGCAAGTGTGAGTGTTAGCAATGAGTTGAGAGAAGCCAAACTGATTCCATCCCAAGCTTGGGCAGTGCTCTGCCAATTAATGACATAATCTGGATTGGAACCCATGAAATCCAGATCACAGGGTTCAGTCTGTCCAATTATTGCGGTTTAGCTGCATGCAAAATGTGTTAGTGCAAGTGTCTTTGTTTCTGTGTGACTGTACAGTAACAAACAGTGTGCTTTCCTTGCCAATTAGGGTACATAATAACATTTTCCTGTCACTTCCTTTCGCAGCGAAGCGATGGGTTAGGAATGACAACTTCAGTATATAAACTACACCACTAGCAACCAGTGAATTATAGCTCTTCAAGTGTCTCAAATAAGGAAAAAATGAAAACATGACAGCGTCCTAGATTCTCCTAACAGAGAAAACTTTTTTCATTTTGTCAATTGGTAAGTGAGCCTAGGAATGACAGCCCTGTGGATTGAACGTGTATGGTCAGAAACCATGAAAATGAAACCTTTTTTTAGAAGGGTAGAACACAATAGTGTTCTGATTAAGCAGATATGCAGATATCACGTAAGTTAAACCTTTAAATATATTGCATCAGGGAACCATTATTTCAATGTATGTTTATTTTTATGTTTTTAAAAGAAGTTGAATGGGAATTTCTTACTTTGTAATGGTTGCTACCACTGACAGTTGACCAAGTAAACTAAAATGTATGCTGCATCTTGTGTGTGGGCTTCTATAGCTGACATTGTAAAGAACATAATATGAGTTTTTAGCAACAAAATAAAACAAACATTGCTTTGCCGATTCCCCCATCACAAGGGACTGTACAAGTGGGTTTTTTTACCTGATCTGCTTGACATTTTGGCTTGTCCACCAATGTGGACAAACTGGTAAAACAGGAAACAATTTTTCATTAAAAAAAGAACTTATAAAGACCTATATGTTAAAGTCTCAAAATGCCGTCAGTGTCCCTCTGTTCATTCAGTCTAAAAAGGGTACCTTCTAACCACCTCCAGAATGTGACATCTTTTCTGCCAGCATTTCCAAGATGCTTTTCTGCAGGAAGAAAATGACAACCCATTTCTGGGTTTACCATGCTCGGTAATAGCAAGGTCCCTCATACAAGGAGACAGTCGCTGTTCTCTCTCTGTGGCATCTCAACTCAAACAGTCAAAAGTTACCACCTTAACTTTTCCCTATTTACACTTTCCAACTGTTTGTTCATGTTCTGTGTGGGTTAGATTAGTTACAGAGAGAGTAATTCGTACATCCCCACTCATTTCTGCTAATTAACGATTTAGGCACTAATTAAAACCCAAACAGCACTCAGTGCCTTCTGCCTCTTGGAGTGATTTCCTCATTCTAGAAAGGTGTCCATATTCGTTGTCCTGGTACAGTTTATTTTTCTGCATTGTTCTTATTTTTAAGCTTAAAGCATATGGTAGAAATGATGCAGTTTATGTTCTTTGTTAATGGGTAGTGGTGGTTAATATTTTGGACAGGTTCAGTAAGCCTTTAGCTTCCGAAGGGCTGCACTGCGTGTTCTGTGTGTGCATGTGCTGTCTGTCTGAGATTTTGAAAAAAGTTTTAAATGGCCTCATGATTTGGTAACACGATAACAAAACATTGAGGGATTTTAGTAAATATTTTAATATGTTTTGATCTAAACTAAAAATTTCAGAAAAACGTGAATGAAGACAATTTCAAAACACCTTTGCTCTTAGAGCATGCATGCACTGCATGTCTGTAGGTGTATTGAAATTATTCTGTCTCTATCACTCAGGTGTAAAGAAGGTTACCAGGGTGTGCGCTGTGATCAGTTTCTTCCCAAGACAGACTCAATCCTGTCTGATTCAAGTAAGTATCTTCAATTCCTTTACTGGTTCATTTCATGTGTTGTTTCATGGTGCCGAGAGTATAAGGAATTGATCCAAAAAAAATATATATATAATTTTATATAAAATAAAAGGAAAACAAGTATCTCCATAACCAATGTATTCTGGCACACAGGCCCCTAAACCGCCACACATTAGGCACAATTTCCAACAAGTGAAATAATTTGTTGAGCTAAAGACTGAAGTCCCTAGCTCAAGGAACCGATTGTTCTCTTGTATTTGACTCCAGGGAGTAATGTTACTATCCGTAGGAAAATCATTGTCAATGAGCTCTGCTACATCTGCATGGCAGAAGCTACCACACTGGTGGAGCATGTCCAAAAATTAAACAAATTATATCCCTGCATGCATAGGGTAATGTGATAAAACAGTTGGAAAGGCTTCTTTACCTATAATTCTGGCTATCAGGCTTGCAAGAGGAGAGCTCAAAGACTTAGAAAATGGCACATGTTTGGCAGGCTCAATAACCAAGATGTATGTGCAATCTCCACAGGAACACCTTCTTTCCACTGTCTTGCAGTCCTTTTCAATAGGACGTGGTTGCTTGCAACGATATAAATTTGGCACATTTTTACAAGTGTGTCTGCTGAATGTTTAATATGTAAGACAGCTTGACTTTCTAATGTTTCATGAGCAATAGCATCTAAGGTGCAGTCCGCATATGGAAAAAGCAATTAGTTAAGAGCTCAAATGAGTGAATTTGGATATTTCCGCCACACCAGTTGTTTATAGGTGCATAAAATAGAGCACACATCCATGCAATCTCCATAAATATTGGCAGTAGAATGGCCCGTACTTTCAACAAGTCAAATTTCTGCCCTGCAAGTGCTGCCCTGGTCAATTTTAAGTGCTGTTATTGTGAAGTGGAAATCTAGAGCAACAACAGCTCAGCCACAAAGTGGTAGGCCACACAAACTCACAGAGTGGGACTGCCAAGTGTTGAACACGTAAGCATGTAAAAAACGTCTGTCCTCACTTGTGACACTCACTACCGATTTCCAAACTGTCTCTGGAAGCAATGTCAGCACAAGAAGTGCTCGTTATAACCTTCACGAAATGGGTTTCCATGGCCGAGTAGCCGCACGCAAGTCTAAGATCACCATACGCAATGCCAAGCTTTGGCTGGAGTGGCGACACTCTGGATTTGGGAGGGGTGGAAATGGGTTCTCTGGAGTGATGAATCAAACTTTACCATCTGGCAGTCCATCGAACACCTTGAAATTGGATTGCCGAGTGTGAGCCATAGCCTAATCTCCCGACATCAGTGCCCGACCTCACGATTGCTCTTGTGGCTGAATGGAAGCGAGTCCCTGTAGCAATGTTCCAACATCTAGTAGAAAGCCTTCCCATAAGAGTGGAGGTTGTTACAGCAGCAAAGGAGGCTGGTTCCTCCATCCATATTAATGTGTGACGTTTCAGATCAATTCAGATCATCTCTTTGGTCATGTGCCATTAAAAGTATTTCTTCATTGAGGTTTTTAACTTAAGCCTGATTTCTGCTTGTGGAGATGCATTTTGGGAAGCAGCTTTCAGTGAAGATATAAAACAGTGTGGTTGTTGTGGTGTTAAATGTATTGAAAACATATTTTTATCGCTTTTAACAGCATCCTGTGGGGTCTTATTGAAGGTAGATGCAGCCGTATACATTGGCATGAAAATAGCACAGCGCAGCTACTTTTTAACAACCTGGAGTGCCCCCTCCCCATTCATTGCAAACCAATGGATTTTAGGCTGTGTAATTATCTATTTGGACAGACGCACAAACATAACACATTGGCCAAAAAATAGCAAATCCACTTCTATGTGAATTGGGGCTATCAATGTCACTGAAATAGAAAACAGAAGCAAACATAACTTTATATTGGCACATTTGTATTGGTGGAAAGCAATCAGGGGAAACACAGGACATCTAAGACGGGTGCTTCTGTACTTCAGGACCATGTAAAGTTTGCATAACATGTCCATTAATTGGTATTTACTTACTCATTGTTATTTCAAGTGATTTTAATATATGTTAAGTGGTTAATTTGTTTGTTCTGAGTCACAAGTCAAGATAATTTTTCATGCAGTCTATGGTGACCTGGAAGTACAAATGTGAGGGTGAAGAATGAGCAAAGCAGATCTCCAGACCAGGAGGAACGGGAAGTTAGCTAACACGTCACGGGTCACTGCCTGTGGGTCTGTGTCCAATGTTTCAGAATGAACTGGAGGAAAGGGAGAACGCAGATAAGCCCTGCCATCTCTGCCAAAAAACCTTCCATTAAAAAAAAGAAACAAGACACAGAAGAGCTTACCTCAAATTGCACATATGAGGATGTCGCCTGAGACTTTCAAAGCCAATTACATTCTGTTTAAAATGTGCAGGAGGGCAAGAGAGACAGAATTTTACTTATATAAAATATTAAGACCTTCACTCCACTAGACAGTTCTCTGTGTGCTATAATGTGTACTGGAGTTGAACATGCTTTATGTTTGATAATGCAGCCTGCAGGTAGGTGTGATTAGAATTTAGATTAACCAAGTCTGTTCTCAGACTTACACATAAAGCAGAAGGACTCATCTTAACAGATGTTCAATTTATTCTATGAAGTAAAGAGATGCAAATTTATACACACACACACACACACACACACACACACACACACACATAAAATCTCTCTCTCTCTCTCTCTCTCTCTCTCTCTCTCTCTCTCTCTCTCTCTCTCTCTCTCTCTTGCACGCGTTCTCTCATATACACACTTTCAATTCCAGTTTGCCCTGGCTTTATTGGCATTAGAAAAATTCATAATATCAAATATTAAAAGATTACATTTATTTTTTTGAAAGGATATCAAAAAAACAGAAACTCTAGAAAAGAAAATGTAGACGACTCCCTGACTCCAAAGGAGAGTACTTCTGGAAAGCAGCATGGCACTCAGACACGTGGGATGGCGCTTGGGGATGAGAACCTGCTTTTGACATTTCATACAATTGTGACTGCAAGCTGAATGAGCTCACTAAAATGATCAAAAATGTGAATATTTATTTATCTGAAAAAAGCTTCTCTATTTGGGGAATTCTTATTACATTTTAAGAGAAAGTGGGCCCTTTTCAAAGGAAACAGTATTGCTCTGCTCAAAGAGATTCAGCACTAGTTTGCTGACGGGTCTTCAGTGAATTTAACTCTTGCTTTCAGAGGGCTTCTTCATGTATTTGGGACACTGTTTCAGATTAACCCAGAAATTTAATGCTTGTTTTTTATGTCAATAATTATTGTGTAAATACATTCAGCTCAGAATGCCTATTTATTTTTGTACTTTCAATACATACTTTCTGGATTTGTGTATTCCTGGTTAACAATGGGAGCCTGCAATTCACTGGCATAAAGAGAAATTGGCTGGAGAATACGTTTGCATTTTAAATTAGATTTTTTTAAATCCCTTTGTATCTTCCCAACACATTTATTGTATTAAAAGACAAGTTAAAACTTCCCGTGACACCTATAGACTGCCCACAGCAGTATGTCTAATTCACATTTATTATCTGTCTACAATAAATTGCCATGCACCTTTCTGCTATACCGTTTTTAAGATCCCTTATGCCTAATTAAATCAAATACCTGCTTAAAATAAAATTAAAATCTATTATTTTGTGGGATTTATTTATTTCTGGGAGTTGGGTATGAATATGGTCAGATTTTCCCATTTGCATAAGCATATTGAAAACTCACAATGTTTGATGAATTTGCATGTATTTCATTTACTAAACGCCAGCCCGTTACTACATCTGTGACTGAAAAATAATTAATGCGAACTGGGTTTTAATCGTCTGGCAAAAACTAAACATTTTCAGGAAAGTCAGTAACTTACGTTAGAAAATATTGCGGACATGGGGCACATTTAGCTACCTTTTTAACTGATTTGTCCCACCTTTCTCCTTATTTTAAACTTCCAAAACACAACATAGTCAAAGCAGACCTATACCCTTTCACATTGTAATATATAAAGAGATCTATACCCTCAGACTGAGAAATATAGATGGAGACCCACACTCTCAAATTAGTATAGTCAGATTGAGTAAGGGAAATAGAGCTTTTGGGAAGTCTGTACTTTGGCCTATTTGTGATGAGTAGATAATAATTTACATTTAACAATTTCATGCTGATAATTTGTCTTCTAAATCCCAGTTTTTTTATATACATTACTAAGCTACTAAGATAACGTGCTATCAATATGAACAACCTGCTAGTTTGTGATGCATTGATATATCCAAATGAGAAGAATGCTAGTACTTTTGAAGATAATATTTGTTATTTTTTGTTGTTGTTGTTGATGTTGTTTTTGCACACAGGCAGAATATATCTGCTGAGAGCACAGTTACAATTAATTTGTAATTGTATTTATGTACAGATAAGTTGAATTTTAAATGTTATGAATATTCTTGTTTGCATTGCTATATAATTTTTTTTATTAGTATTTTTGTGTCTGTAATTGAAATATGCCTAAATATTGAAATAACTCGAGATAATTTGTTTGAAACAAACTAATTACTAAAATACCTTATTTTCCTGCTCATTCTTCTAAAATGTAAAAATAACTGCACTTAATTGTTTTTTTCTAATTAACACAAGGCTTATTGTGGATGTGAACTCAGGGTGTTTGTATTTCTGGCAAGGAAAAGGTGTGTACCCTCTTTCCTGCTAACCTGGTTTCTATGACAACCCCTCTAGCCACAACTGGAGGAAAAAGAACAAGGCATGGCAGGATGGCATCAAGGACAGGCTGTATTCACAATTGCTGCTTAATCACAGCACAGAAAAAGAGAGAATACTTATTTTCTTTACTATCACCCCACGGATTAAATTATCAGTCTTTGTAGAGGGGAATTACAGTCAGAAGGTTAGCTTCTTTCAACTTCCTGCTAAAAACTGTAATTTGACGTTACTAAAAAAATAAAATGTTAAAAGTAGACATTTGTGAAGCACTCCACACATTATATTTATGCAATCCAGTTTATAGAAATTCAAGACTTTACCCTACCTTTACTAATTACGAGCAGTTTAGAAGTAATTGTTTAAAGAAAAAATCTAACATAGTTTAAGTCAGCTTTCAAGGTGTTGTGCTTGATTTAATGGAGTCTGAGCAGTTAAACAACCTATTGCCATTCAAGTCATATCTTCTATTAGACCAAACAGCCATGACAATAGGTAAAACCCCTGCTGTTTTGTTATATTTTACATATATTTGCAGTGATTTACTAGTTCTTGTATTGGTCGTCTCGTATTGTTATAGGTTTTGCCTCTACAATACATGGCAGATAAGCCTGACTCCATTAGATCAAGAATGCTGCATTAGGATTGGTAACTGTAAATAGGTTTGGATGCATAGAAGTCTGATGAGTTCCAACTACAATGGCATACCTTGGGACACTAATCTGTCACTAAAATGGATACTTCTTCATTGCCATCTTACGCTGTCTGCCCATTGAATATGTGCAGCATTAGCTCTGGTCGTGAACTACGCCACAAGAAAACGGGGCGCCGTCTGCTGGCAGATCATGCACACTGGGTTACATTAGAGCGATCACGCAATATTTGGTGAAACCAATGCTGGAAGCAAACAGGACCGCAAACAGGAACAGCAGCCTCGGTAATGATGAAGCAACCTTTCAAATGATTTTGGTGCTAGCAGGCAACACAGGACCACTACATTGATAAAAACAATGCTCACTATAGAAATCAGTTTTATCATCCAAGACTAAAGCACTTTAAAAATCTTCCGACATTACCACTGAGGCAACCCAGAGTTCTTCTGATCCTGTTCAAATTAAAACAATTTTGGTGAGCAAATCTGCCAATAGCTGTCATAAATACTCCAAGCGCTGTCAGATGCACAAGCGTCAAAGTGGACACGATATTTCATGTAATTTCATCATCAGAAAATTTATTGTCAATCCCATCTAATTTAATTATTGATGTAATCATAAAAGCGTATGGTCAAATCCAGTCTGTTTATTCTCATTCACAAGCATGCAATGCACATTAGCTCAGGAGCAACTCTCTGCAGATCCAAATAAAAGCAGTACAATCAATATACATCAAATGTAACAGAATATTGACTTCAAGAAGGACAAAAATATAATTAGAAAGAAATTGGCTTACTTTCATCCATGATAGGTAGATAGGTGGAAATCCACTTATTATCATCATCCCATGTATATCAGCAGCCACTGATCATTTTTCTTCCATCATGTACCACGATTAACAAGACTGTTTATCTTAACTCATTACCTGCGCTAATGAAAGCGCCCCTCATATCAAGCCTTGTTCTGGTAGGATATCACGTTTATTCCCTTTCTCTTCTGAAGCATTCATGTCCTGGCAATATTGTCCAAATAACAAACAATGACATTCCTCTTGATTTCCTATATAAATTCATCAAGAATATCCTGAATTCTTCAGGGCATGGATTCTACGAGGTGACGGAAGTTTTGACAGTGGCACATTTATGCAACGAACAGTCCATTCCATCTCATCTCAATGGTGCTTTCATGGGTTGAGGTCTGGGGGTTGAACAAGTCACTTAAGTAAACTGAACTTGCTGTCATGAACCATTCTGAGTCAATACGTGCTTTGTAACATAGCCTTTCTGGAAGTGTCAATGAAGTGTCAATGTTCGGATAAGCTGTGGCATTCAAACGTTGTTCAGTTGGCATGAAGAGACCAGGAAAATATCCCCCACACCGTTTAACAAAGTCACTTATTTAGCCAAATCTAATGTTCGTTCAAACAGTAACTGAATTCCTAGATGCCTGATTGATCAACGTCAGGGTAAACGTCATTTAGCCAGGAACAAAACAATTGGAATTACATTGGGGCAATGCCTTTTTCGGCAGAAGTACAAGAGAACAACACCAAGTTGCTGATAGGTTCCTGGTGTGCCTGCAAAACGGCTGATTGATCCCCTGGTTAGGATTGACTATTATAAACTTTTCCTACTGCGTTCACTGTAAATTTGGTGGGAAAATATATTAATAATAGATTAATTAATAGATTTACTTTCCTAACTGGGATAAAATATTACTGAAACTCATGGATGCTATGTATCCATGGTTTTCAGAGTAAAGGATATTGTACAGTGGGGTACAAAAATAAAGAGAATTCCTCTCCTCAAAACAAACATACTTTACTTATTGTGGAACAAATTTAAACTGGACTACAACTAGAATATGGGCAGTTATTTACCAACGGATCCTGAGCATGAGGGAAAGAAGTAGTTCACTGAGGAGCAAGTTCTGTAAATCTCAAACGTAAATCTCCCCATCATTTAAGTAGAAGCTATTAAAGGTCCCATGGTATGAATTATTGCAATATTCTCGGTTGACAGGTGACCAGTGTAATTACATACTGCAATAGATGATTTTGCGCAGTTCTCTTTTTTAAAAACAATTTTATATTCATTTCTTAGTATAAATCCAAATAAAGATACAATGTTAGTACAATTTTTTATTTTGCCTAACCATTATCAATTTGTTCTTTCTCTCTCCCTTAACTTCACTGGAACATCAGACTTGGGCATCGAATTTATGGGTAAGAGAAAGCTTTTTGTTTGCAGTGTGATAACTTTAAAAGTTTTAATTGACTAACTCACTTGATAAAGGCATTCATCCGAGCTACTGCTGCCAGGAGGGTACTGCCTGGGCAGAGAGTACGCTGCCCAGGCTGGGGTGGGTAAATTCCGTCCGAGCTACTGCTGCCAGGAGGGTACTGCCTGGGCGGAGAGTACGCTGCCCAGGCTGGGGTGGGTAAATTCCCCAGGGCTTTTCTCAGCTCATCACTAACGAGTGTCTCTTATCTGCTTCATGGGCACCTCCAGGCTACCACTGGAATTGTCTACTGAAGAGCAAGATATTTGTTAGCTTCTGAGTCTTGTGTGAATTAAAGACCTTACATGATGTATTAGTCCGTTCCTAAACATGAAATATGGAATGTTTTTTATGTATGTGATCACCATAGTTAAACAGTAGATCTAATTCCTCACGATGCTGAATTTGATCAGCAGCTATGGAAAATTAATGAAGTAATGTAGCATTAAAATTTACTCCAGTCTCCACAGTCTCCACCACTATATGGTAGCTACTTCGCTCACATCTGTGCCCTTGAACTGTGGCACATAGAACAGACCTAATGCTCATAGGGCACAAGGTAGTCTTACCCTGCATTTATGATTTTTTTGAACCATTGATCTTTGGGTGTAAGTGTTGGGAGATGGGGTGAATAGAATAGACTCTCTCTCTCTCTCTCGCTCTCTCTCTCTCTTTTTTTTTCTATCTCTCTCTTGCGCACGCGCTTACTATTCACCTCAGAATACTAATGTGTTTTAGTTTCCTTGGAAACGCAGAGATCAGAGTGGGAAGAGGTACTGAAGGTGATTTGTGCTGTTGCCACAATGCCTAAACTCACACACAGGCAATATCTGTGTTTTTCTGGGATTGAAGCAGACTCTGAAAAGTGTCTCATGTGTCCTTTAAAGGGCATGGGGACCAGGAAATAAGAAAGGCCACTGGGGCCTTTACACAGCATATCATCATCACTAGATAATGTTAAAATGGCTAAAAACCAGCTTATATTACTCAAGTCACCTTCTCCCTAGCTTTATGTTTCTTCAAACAGTTTCATTCTTCCCCCTATTTAATTGTGTCTTTTGAACTGGGTTTGTGTTTCAAATGTATTATGTATAAAACCATTTAATATACAGACGGGTGACAAATTACAGGAAAAATCAACATGAAGCGGCCAAAACAGCTCCAATCCGCCTTAACATAGATTATACAAACCTTTGGAATGGAATGGATCAACATTCTTCCAAAATATATTCCTCATTTGGTGTTTTGACGATGGTGGTGGCGAGAACTGATGATTTTGATGGCTATAGCATCTGATTCACATCATATTAACACTCATCAAACTATTCAGTGACCCCTCCTGAATGAACCCCCCATTGTCATCCTAAAAGAGACCACTTTCATCAGGATAGACATACACCGTGGGAGAAAGGTGATTACTCAGAATAACTTTGTAGTGCGGTGGTTAGTGCTGCTGCCTCACAGGGCTAGGAGTCTCAGGTTCTGGTCCTGCCTCGGGGTGTGTGTATGTGTGAGTTTGCAAGTTCTCCCTATGTCATTGTGGGTTAATTGGCCATGCTAAATTGCTGTGTGTGTGTGTGGGTGTGGGTGTGGGTGTGGGGGGGAAATGGATGGATGGAACTTTGTAATGATTAGCAGTGACCTTTCCCTCTAAGTGGCCCCAAATCATGCCCCCCCCCCACCAACAGCAAAATATATATGAGTATAAAACCAATAGTAACAATACAGTTTTTCTCAATTAATTTGGAACATGTTCTGAATTTTAAAAATGGAATATCACCATTTAATCAGACCTCCACTTTGTAAAATTGCTCAAATCCAAACTCAGAAAAACAATATGTTAGATTTAATTTAATTATTTGGAGTTACTCCAACTTACTTTTATTAAGCAATTAGAATCTTTGTGTAAATCCAACTTTATCCAATTTTAAGCCATTTCAAATTCATTTCAAACTTATTAACCTAAGTGAAATGTCTGAAAGTGCGATGATAACTAAAATAGAGTCTATTTTTATAATAATGAAATTGTAATCGTATATTCTCTATCCCTGCTTTGAAACTCGTACATATTATAATCATTCATTTAAATTATTTGAATCTTTATAAATTTACAATAATCTACTTGTCTGAAGTCTTGATACATATTAACCCAAATTTTTTATTTAATTTGGGATTCGGCAGTTGATGGTGCGGTGTGTGGATCCTGTGCATAAAATGTAAAGCTCCTCTGGCTTTTTCTTTATTCTTTTTTTGGAGTCAATTTATACATTTTGCTAACATATCTCTGCTGGTCGCTACAACTCCTACCACCACACACAGGCTTCAGCCTTTACTCAAACGGCTGTCACGTTGTCTACCCATAGGCCAATAGGAAAGAGCCGTAACCCTTGCTGAAGGACGATTACATGTCATGGGTATTCGGACGTGACATGCTGGCATAAGAATTGGGTCCACGGTGGCAGAAATTATGAAATAATAAAGAAAGAGAAAAATACACACACACACACACACACACACAAAAACACACACACACACACACACCTTGTTGGCAACTATTGAGAAACTTTCCAATTCCTGGAACCACGTGTGGGGAGGGTTACGAAGTACAATAAGGCTCCTCCAGTCCTAGTTACCTTTGAACCACTTGTCTCTTTTCCACACTGCAGGCTACAAGAGGTTCAGTATTGTCAGTACTGCAGTACTCTCCGGTAGGAGATGCTCGTTAGCGAGCCAAGAGAAGCCCTGCCTGCAGCTAGGCGACATAAGCTATATTTCTAGATTTTGAAAATGGCTGATTAAAATAAAAGGTAAATAATAATTAGAATTTTAACTAATGGTTTTAGTGATGGTTTTCCTTTGTTTGGTTGCAGAGACTGAAGAAGTATACAAAAGGCAAGTTTCAATATCCTGCATTGCCATTGGAATCAGTCTTCTTGGCACGCTCTGCATGGTTTTCTACTGCAGGAACAAGTGAGTGAACCATCTACGGGGAAGGAGGGGAAGACACATTACGTTTCAACCCACACTTTCACTGAAAATGCACAATGTGTGCAAATGATATAATTTATCACACAGCAGTTGCGATCACAATTGGCCCTGTGTTGGCGTTTAATTCACAAAGCACAAAGGCAACAAATGCAAATCATGTATATATAGGGCTGATCGCAGTTAGTGTGGATTCCCACGTATAAATGTGTGTGTGTGTGTA